>JANHGN010018866.1:15057-78475 GCA_024605025.1 Megaceryle maxima | reverse complement strand
TCTAATATAGAGTAACATTGATTAATAACAGTACAGCTTATGTAGTACATAATGACATTCTGGTGGCATAGTCCTTTCCATATTCTCTTTAAATTTGTAGCATAAAATAATTGTCATGGAACAAGGCTATCTGCCTTTCATACCTTTGTAGTTGAGCTTGACATTCTTCTGTCTTACTAGGTTCCAGAATATCTTCACCATGTTAATAAACGTTTGGAAGAAGAAGGAGACAGAGTAATAACATATTTAGACCATAGCACACAGTGAGTAAAATTTTGTTGTTGGCATAAGTCAAACATCCTTCATTATCTATGGTTGTGGAGACACAGATCTGCATCATCTCATTTTTGCATCATCTTACAGATATTCTCTTGTTGGCAGCACTTGTGATACAGCCTGGGTTTTTTAGGCTTTATTTTTATCAAAGCTGATTTCTTTAAAATCAAAATATACTTTGAGTAGGATGAAATTTGTCCAGAAAGATTCATCTGGATACTAAAATGAACAAAACATTATACAAGAACTCAAATTTTCATTATCAAAGCAGCTGATTTTAGCCATTCGTGTACTGATAACACCATTAACTGGAAGTCCCTTGGAGGGGGAGAAAGACTCATTAGGCAAAAAAAAAAAAAGGTTAGATTATGGAACAGGATAGAGGAGCTGAACACTGCTCATCAGCAATCCAGGATATGAACTTACCATCAGCTTTGGGGCAGCTGCTGCCAATATATTGTGCAAGGTAGCTTGCCCTTTTTCACTCACATTTTGAGTAGTAGTGTGGGTTGGGGTAAGAACGTGCAGTCAGGAAGTACTGCAGAGGCACTGACACGCTATAAATTCATACATAATTTGTTCTGCAGTAGTGGTTTACTTATTTTTTTTTTAATAAGGAGCATTTAATTTTACTTTTTAGTTTTCTGGATGATGTGTTGGCATTTCGTTGGGTGTTCAAAGGATAATGGAATAAAAATGATATTTTTAAGTTATTATTTTCTTCAGATGTATTTTATACATGTACTCACACATATGTTGAATGTTATGGTACATACCTGAACTTGAGTCTTCTTCCTGTAAATGCTGATTGCAGGGTGACTTGCTTTTTCTGGCAAAATCACTCACATTAAAATACATGGAAATATTTCTATGTATAAAATTAAAGCATATATTTATTTATTTACTGTTTAACTTAAAAATTTGCTTGATATCATCTCATTTTCAGTCTAGATAAACATCAAGTCCTTGCCTTGGATCTTGTCCTTAGTTAAAGGCGTAGAAACCTACTTTTAGAAGGCTTTGCACCAATTTCCTTTCTTTGCACTAAGAAACAGCAGTTCTTAAAATTAGTGCCCTTGAGTTTGTCCTCCAGCCAGTCTCTTTGGGTGTGCATGAAAAGAGCAGAAAGGATGTTAAATTTAGTTAGTGAAAGTTAGTTCCTGCACTGGCAGGGGGGTTGGACTCGATGATCTCCAGAGGTCCCTTCCAACCTCTACCATTCTATGATACTAGTGGGTTTGATTTTGAGATGGAAGTGATACTTCCAGGACAAAACGGTCACAGGAAACACCATTCAAAATACTTCAGATTTGTGCAGCACACAGAGAGCGTGTTGTTGCAGCACACGTGGGGATTTATTCAGCCCATCAGTACATGCCTTTCTGGACAGCTGACCAGAATAAGCATATCTCCTTGATGGTCTGTAGATGACTGAGGTACAGGATTTTGAGGCTGTACAGAAGGTACCTTCAGGTTCATTTATTGGCTAGCAGTGAAGATAAATACTCATTCTGCCTGCTTGTTAGGAAATAGTGCTCTGCCCCTCAGGCTCAAGCATATGAATTTTCCTTTCATCCTCTGTAGGCATAATAGGTCTATTCTATATAATCTTGAGTCCATCTGTTGTTGGAGACAGTCAGAAGCTATAGGTAGCAGTAACTGGAAACTTCAAAGAATATGGAAGTGACCATTAAAACGACTGTGTTAAGACCAAGGGTCTGTCTAACTGGTGTTTCATGTTCACTTACAACCACTGCACGTTAAGAATAAACTATATGTGATGCCCTGATACTCTCCTAGTATCTGCCTGGTTTTAGCTCAGGGTGTTTTCTGAACCTGATGTTGTTGGTCTGTTTGGATCTCTTTCGAATACTTGCATTGCCTCTCTAGGATTCACATAAGCTTTTCCATCTTTGCCAGCCCTTGGCAGAGTGTTCCAGTGGTGCACTAGCCTTCACATGATAAATTGCCTCCTTTTGTTTAGGTCTGGTTCCCAGTACCATCACTGAAGACCCCAGTTAGTATCCCTGCTGAGTCCTCTCTTTTCCAGAAAGAAGAGTCACGTGCAGCTGTTTCTCTTGTAGCTGCTGCTGCATACTTTGATCATCCCTGTTCCCTTCTCTGAGCCTTTCCAAATTCTGATTTAATCTTTTGGAGATGAAGGGACTAAAACTGTGTTGTATGAAGGTCAGAAAAGGCGGTGTTTTAGCAAAGGTATGGGTGTAATGTGAACGCTGCTATGTAAAAGGCTTCCATCAACCCGTGTCAAGCACCTCTCTTCTAGAAAATCTAAATTAAGGGTCTGAGAACCAGTTTTATAAAATTTAACTCGGAAAGAAATATTTTGTCTGTTGTCATGTTGTAAACAGTGATCAAAGTTTAAACAATGAGACGAGTAGTCTTGAGTTTTGAAGATCAGGAGCATGTATTGCGTTGGTTTGGAGTTCAAACCCTTGGAGGGTTTTGGTTTGTTTTGTTTGTTTGTTTCCAATATAATGTCAATTTGACTTTTTTCCAGAATTTTTTTTTTATTGATTTTTGGTATCTAAGCTTCCCTCTTCTACTGTGTAAGAACTTGCTTTTTAGTATTCAAGGCTGAATTTCTTTTTTAATTACATACACGGCTTATTGTTTGATGGCTTGTGTCACACATAATATTTTTGTCTTAATTTGTAGCCACTAAGTAGAAAAGTGATGATTTTTTTTTGGTTATAATGTAAGTTACAAATATACCATGACAGGAGGCAATTCCCTTATAATTAATAGTTCTAATATGCTTTTCTTGCCTTACTTAGGAAACCACTGATTGCTTGTGTGGAAAAGCAGCTACTAGGAGAACACTTATCAGCTATTTTGCAAAAAGGTAATTTTTTTTAAATTCTGTAATCTCTGATAAGCAATAGATTTTCATACTCTGCAATAACTCCACAGCTTTTATTATGGAGGTATATTAACCATGAGAAAACTTCCACAGATACAAAAAGCCAACCCTGTGACTGTTATACCCACTATAACAAGTAAATTATATATGTGGAAACAAATATTTAAAATATAATTCTGTATTGGTAATGTTGCTAAACCCCTTGAGTCTCCTTTGACTTGCAGCAGTTGGCTTAGGAATTAAACCTTTGGAACTGCTTATTTCAAAGAATTATATAAACTTCTAAATGACAGCTGCAGTTACTGTCATAGCTTCTTTTATGTGATAATCACACAGCTCAAGTGCAATTGCTTTATCTATTTTTGTGATTGTGTAGCTCAAGAATCATGAGTTATGGGAACTGATGACATTCCCAGGCAATGAACTTTCATATCCTTTTGTCTGTATTTTACCATTTGTCTGGTAATTTCAGATAAGAGCTCCAGTCTTCTTAGGAAGTCCTCATTCATTAGTGTCTTCAGAGCACCATTTCTTTGTTTCTCTTAACTTTCAATCTCCCCCTTTTCACTGAATTTCTGGGTTTGGCCTGTATTCCCTGATCTTTTAATACTTTAAATAATCCTTTTATTTTCTTGCAGTAGCCATATTCTACGTTTTAGGTCTTCTAGCAAATTTTCCTTATATCTTTGTTACCTTTACTGCTACAGACCAGATATCCCTAGTATCTGGTATCTTCAGGCTCCATCACATACATGTTTGTTGATACTTTCAGGTTGTTCTATAAACCCCTTTCACTTCTTTCTTCGTTGCCTTTAAAGATAGACATACACTCACAATTTTCTCTAAAATGCTCTAGGAATAGGTAATTTCACTGTTTTCATTACACTTATACAAATAAGCATGGTTGCTCTATATTAGCTGTTCTTAATCTTATCATAAACAGAAGGTAAGAATAATTAATTTTTATTTATATATGTCAATTTTGCTCACTCTTTAATTGAAGTATTATTTTTAAGTCATTTTTCCAGTGACATATTTGTTTATCAGTTGGCTTAACCAGAAAGTATGTGATCTTGTTTTAACATGAACTTTTCCTTGGTTTATAATGTATATGTCCCATCCCTGTAAGTATGGAGGGGTTTGTACATTTTCTAGTTTCTATGTTTGAGGTTTGTACTGTTGTTGGATCAGCTTTTGCATTCTATGTCTGTGCTTAAAAAATAAAAAGATGGGGCAGGGGGGGAGTAAGTCTAACATCATTGACTTGCATAACGTTGCATTCATTTGACTTGCATAACTTTGCATTCATCTGATCCAGGGCACATTCTAACTTGCTTATAACATCCTAGTATTCCTTGCAAGTAGAAGACACTGCCTCTTGTGGGCTTTCTTCTTTAGAAGGCGGCGTGTAATGTACTCAGTTTGATATGGGGGGAGGGAAGAGCTCATAAATGCAGGGTATATATAAGAAACTTTTTTTTCTTGTATTACTACAACTGCCATTGACTAGATATTCGTGGGGTTTTTCATTGCAAGTATGATAAATTTTTCCAAGGCTGTGGCAGTGGTTTCTAGTAATTTGTGTGAAGCCTTATGTCAGAGGACTTTCCTGTATATCTTTTTCATTTGTCAAATATGTAACAAATGGTTTTTTTCAGTCACACAGATATATGCCAGAGGAAGAAGGAAGGTTTATGTTTATCATCTAGGTTATAATAAAGCAGTTAGTATATTGATGCCTTTCAATGAATAGCAAGTGATGCTAGGATGTGATGGAATGGACATTTCTTAATTCCCTGTCCAGTGCCACAAGAACACCAACCACATGTATTCACGTAATTGTATTCTGTTGTCTTACATTTGAAGTATATCCTTTCTTCTGATAGCTCAAAAGTATAGGAAATCTCAAAATGTCAGGCAAAGGTTTGCCTGACATCTTTTTTGAGTGTCAGTTGCCTTTCTGAACGTGTAAGTATGTTAGAATATAGTGGAAGTATTTTTAAGATGAAGAATATAGTAGAAAATGGGATAATTCAGTAGCATTTGAAAACCTTACCTAATACCATTTAAAAATTGGAATGAATGAAATATATTTTAAGTAGGACAGTTGTACAGTGTCAGCTACGCTGATGTGAGTTGTCAACCCGTGTGAAATTGACCTTTCTGGATTTCAAAAATGCCATAAATCGTTGTTGCTACCTTCCTATATTACTAAATCCTCTGTCACCAACACCAGACAATGTATCTCTGATTACACTGGAACTACATTCATCGCATTCTCAAATGTAAAAATGCGTATGGAGTTGTTACGTGCTTCATATTTTGCTTCAAGCTTCACTTCTCTCTTTGTAACTCCAAAATGTAGTCTCACGTAGGGTCAACCAAGAAAGGCAAAAGTTGTTTGGAAGTAATTAGTAGTTTTGTGTGTCATTCCATCGCTGTGAGCATAGACAATTCATAGCACAGCCTTAATCTAAAAATGTGCCTCACCACCCTCCACAGAAAAAGTCTTGCAAAGTATTTCTCTTTACATTTGGGCAGTCTACTAAGTTTACTGTTTTCTGACATTCTTTAGATCTTCATAAAACCATACCCTTCAAATCAAGCACTCTGCATAATCATTCTGCAAAAGGCCTACAGTCAACAACTAGTTTGGAAAGTACTTCAAGTTGAAATAGTTTTAAAATATACCATAAATCACTTCAGTAAGTTTAAAAAAGGGGACATGTTAACTGTGAACATAGCACTTGCTTTCAGAAATATGGTCTTTAAAAGTTCATACTTCTTAAGCACACTGGAGGATCTTGTCTTTTGATGCATTTCCTAGAGATTTTTCTCATCTATTTCTAACTGTATTTATGCAACTGTATTCAAATTTTCTCTTTCTTCTAATTTATTTTTTTAGGACTTGATAACCTGCTGGATGAAAACAGAATATCAGATTTGACCCAGACATACCAGCTGTTCAGCCGGGTAAAAGGAGGGCAGCAGATCCTCTTGCAACATTGGAGTGAATACATCAAGGTATTTCAAAGGTCTTTTACTAATGTCAAAGTTGATGCTGTTATCATGTATTTCTTCTGTCAAAACCAAGAGTAATATGTAGAAGTGTGCATCAAAATTCTGTTTTAAGCAAATGTGGGGAAGGATATTAATGCTTTGCCCCCAGTAACAGTCACATGATGAGAAACAGTGACACCTAAGTTTTGGTTTTAAATTTCTACTTGGAAATTGCTTTCCTTAGAGGTTTGAATGTTACATAAGAAGTTATTTTGTTTTGCTTTGCCTTTAAATAGGGCCACATGCACATGTGTTTAGAGTATGATGGACTGCACTATATGCTGTGTTTTGTTACAAATACACTCAACTGTTTACATACCCACAAAATCAGTGAAACATCAGACTGTAGCCAGCTGTACTGCAGGTTAGCAGTGCTACATGTAACCAACCTTCAGCAGTACTGAAGAATGTTAAGTTATTTGGAATGGAATACTCTTGAAAATAATCCATCCTCAAAGTCGTATTTAGATACTTCAGGTTTGCTTTGCTAAACATAACCTGTATATAGCATGCTGCCCCAGAGAGCCTGCACTCTAGTGCTTTTGCAAGGTGAGAGCAGGAAAACTTCACGGAAGATATTTCTCTCTGGTGTTGATAGTTCCTGGGTGATGGTTCTTGCCCGAATCACCCATGTGCTCATCAACCTTCAGGATGAAGTGCACAACATCAGTTCATTTCAGAGGTGCCTTTCCTGCACGCCCACGTCCACCAGTGTGCAGCCCACAGGAGTTGGGCAATGGTCACCTCTCTGCCTCCCCAGAACTGAAATGGAGTTTGCTCCACAGGGTGTTTTCCAGTGTCACCATATGCAGCCCGTGGATCCAGAGGCAGCTAGGCATGTCGAATAGCTTGCTGTGGCTGAGAAGGAACATCTTTCTTGTTCCTTCCTTCCACATTACACTTAACCCTTGTGCTGTCTGCCACTCCATAGACTCTTGTCTCTCTTTTAACACAGTACCTGGGCAAGGTCAGTTTTATGCCAGGTTTAGTGAGCTAAAGAGGCTCACAGAAAAGTCTGTGTGTTGGCCCAAGGAAAGGAGGAAGACTTTGGGACAGGTAGGAATATAAGGGAAGGTGAACTAGAACATCTCCTTTCACAGCAGCAAGTTGTTGACTTGTCATACCTTATGTCTCACAGAATCAGACCTTTTATGAGTTTGTATTTAAAAATGTTTTTTGCAGACTCAAAAAGCTAGAAACTATTTTCTATAGTGTCAGTAAATCTCTTCTTTCAACCGCTCCGTATGACAGAACGCACTAAAGTGAGCCTTTTTTATCTTGTGAGCCAGTGTAAGAAAAAGCACAGAAAGTGTGCCCCGTTACTGGGGCAAAGGGGTGTGCTCTGCTGTACTCACCTCTTCAGAGGTGTCACTTAGCCTTCTGGATCTCACTTTGCCTTTTGCAGAATGGGGGCAATTCCCTGGGATTTATGAACGTAACTGACAGAGGCTGAGATGTCCAGATGCTGTGCTAATGAAGGGTAAATTGTGCTCAGCGTAAGATACGATGGTCTAGATGTTCTTCAGGGGTCCTTTCCAACCCAAACCATTCTGTGATACGTATATTGAATGTACCTTGGGCAGCTTTGTACTCTGCAATTTTACTTGAGAAATATCTCAGTGAAAGATTGCAGTGGATAACTAGACATTTAAGTGAAAATTCTGACGTTTTGGGAGGGATTTCCCCATCTCTCTTTGACTGCTCTTGTGGCTAGCATACTTCAGTTGATAAAAATATACCAGTTGAATACAGTTTTGCTGTTACTGTGCAGACCTTCCTCTTTCTTACCCTGGAAACCTGGTCATTCTAGGGTGCTGATCAGTGTTACTAAGCAATTGTAAATTGTCCAACAGGTTAAAATCCTCCTTTACAGGATATTATGATTCTCTAGACAAATGGTATTGTATCTCTAAGATAATAAATGTAGGAACAAGAAAAGAAAGTCAAGTCTATGGCTGCTTCTTGTGAATGGGAAAGTTTTGTTTTCTTGCAAGTCAGCTGGGTTTTCTTGCCCTTTTAGCCCTCACTGAAAGAGAAATCTTGGAGTGATGAGCAGCGGTTGAAATTTTTGCCAGCTGTTCCATCAGTAGAGCTCTCTAGTGGATTTAAGAAAAACAGTGCAAAGTTCTTAATTACACTTCACATTTCTGAGGCAGTTTCTACATAATTTCTTTTACATGAATCATATAGTTCTGTATCTAACTGTAAACTTGCACATCATACAGTCATGTCTGCTGTGTCGGTTTTGGTTTGGTGTTTTTTAGCTTTTGTCTTAAATGTGTATAAACTTTAAATCAAACACTAATGTTTGAAATCCATTAATGTGTGTCTGGGTTTTTATTTTAAATTTCAATGCATCTCATTTTTGGAATAGTTGAAGTCACATAAGTAGCTCTGTTAAAATTATTCTTTCTAATGATAAATTTTATAAGGGTAAATGTATCTGTTGGGGGAGATAGGTAGCACTCTAAAGTATTTTATTATCAAAAGTGTTTGTTTTACAGAACTTTGGGACAACAATAGTGGTTAATCCTGAAAAAGACAAGGATATGGTGCAAGAGCTACTAGATTTTAAGGATAAAGTGGACCATATCATAGAAGTGTGCTTTCAGAAAAATGAAAAATTTATAAACTTGATGAAGGAGTCCTTTGAAACATTTATCAACAAGAGACCAAATAAGCCTGCAGAATTGATAGGTACACAAATATTTTTCTGTAAAATATTTCAAAAATCTCTAGAAAGCATGATAAGATAACGCTGCTGAGTGTGCTAGTGCAGTAGTGATGCAGTATGCATTCTGCTTTAGGAGACTCGTCTTGGGGATACGAGGCAAAAGTTAACCTGGGAGCGCTGCGGGTTCAAAAAGCTTGGGTGTGCTGTTAGGTGTGCGCGCGGCGTCCTGACGGAGCATGCCAGCTTCTGCTGTCCCTGTGCTCTGCTTCTTGCACGGTGCCTGGTGCTAACAGCTGCTCAGAGAGCATAATACCCATCAGTGGAGTAAATGGTTAGGGAGAAGAGTAGCTGTGGCAAAACCCAGGGAACTGGTTTTTTTTAACTGTGGCAGTAGAGGAGTAATTTGGATGTTACGGATCTCTCAGAAAGGAGTAAGTACAGCCCATCTCATCTGCCTTGAAGGTTGAAGTTGGGAGAACAATTTTAAAGCCTTCAGATGCAAGGAATTTCAATAGAGGAAAAAAAAAATTGTTACCTTGATGGGGGAACTAGTGCTCGTTAAGGGGACAAATAATGAAAACATCTTAAAAACACCATTACCGGGTTTATCCCTGATCTGGCAGAAGCTGTTCTGACTGTTTTGCCTGCAGCAAAACTGGAGCTGTAGCATTTTACACCAAGAGAGGATCTCTCCTTGGTTCTTTGTTCTTCCTGCTTACATTCTTTAGCCTTTATTCAACTTATTTTGTGGCTTCCTTCTAAACCCAGCTTTTTATGTAGGGCAAATTACACAACCTAGCGATGCAGGTTAAAGCCACGAGACGGGCTGCTGTCATTTGTGGACTGTGGTGGTTCAGCTCCTGCAAAGGTTTCCTTCTTACATAGAAGGTTGTGTAAGGATACTAATGTGGCTTAATAAATACTTAACTAAACTCATGGCTTAACCTTATTTTTGGCATTCTGAAGCTACTAACTTGAAAACATTGCTTCTGGTTAAATTTTGGTATGCTCCTACCAAGGAACGTGAGGGACGTGGTAGTGATCAATAAAAATATAGTCCTCTTTGTGTTGTTTGTTTCTGTTTCTCATAAAATACATTCATATGCATTGCACACTTCCCAAACACTGTCTTTCAACAAGTAATGTGCTTGATATGACTATAACACAAAATGTGGGAATTTCTAATGCATTCATTTTAATGATTGTACTGGGTTTTTGGGGGGGTTTTTTGGGGACAGTTCTTGGTTTTTGTGATATTTTTCCATTATGGTCTTAGTACACTAGGGGTCTATTATTGCACTGAACATCGGGATACAAAAAGGAAAAATGGAAAATTTAATAGTTATCCTATATTTTAACATCTAGTAATGTTAAACATACAGTAATATTTCAAGTGGGAGACAAGTTAGTTACTTTACTTTTTTAAAAGCTGTTAAACTGTTCTATTTATTTGTAGCAAAATATGTGGATTCCAAGTTAAGAGCGGGTAATAAAGAAGCAACAGATGAAGAGCTGGAAAGAATCCTTGACAAAATCATGATCATATTTAGGTTCATTCATGGTAAGAAATAGTGTTTCACCACTGATACAATTTAAGCCTGTTTTCCTTGCTACTAGCAGAGCTAAATTCCTCTGAATGTAAGAGATCTTTAAGCATGAGTTTCTGCTTGACTTGGTCTTAAATTCAGATTGCCTTACATCTGAAGGAGCACTATAAATACACCAGGGAGGACAATCTTATTGTATGGAGATTGACAAGTTACAGACCTTTTACAGTCTGTGAGTGGAGACCTAAGAGTTAGAGCTGTTGGTGGAAGTTTTTTCACATAAGTTAACCATGTTTGTAACCACAACCTCTCCTTTAATAACAGAGAACAGAAAGGTCAGTATAGATTTTCTTTGCCCTGCCCACCTCAATGTTATAGCTGCAAAATACATGAAAACCCAGCAACTTATATTTTCTCACATGGCTGAGAAGGAGCACAGAAGGGGGCTCAAAATGAAAATATTGTTGCTGTGGATTTTTTTGTTTTACTGCCTTTGAAATTCACTTCCCTTATGTATGTCCCTGTCTGAGCAAAAACCCTTGAGTATGTTGAAAGAATTAGGACTAAATACTGGAAAAAATAAATGTGGTTGAGTCCAACAGAGATGCATGGTTAGTGTTTTGAGGGGAATGAGAGGTGTATCTTGGGCTGGGGTGGAAGACACAGAAGCTACCCAGTTCTGGTTTTAGTTTGTTCTGAGATCTGTGGGCTGCTTTCCTCATGGAAATCAAACCCAAGTACACTATAATGGGAAAGCAGACAAGAAGTCAGTCATGAAGTAGTATAATTTGCATCGTGATTTTTGTCAAATGCAAAGGGTATTGGATGAAGATGGTGAATGAAAACAGCATCCCTGGCAAATTGTCAGCCTGTGAGGTTAGTTTCTGCGAATCTGAAACTGTCACCAACTCAATATTTTTTGTAGTACTGTGCTAAAGGTGTAAATTTATTTTGAGCTATTTAGTGTGTAAGAGTCCTTTTAAGAGCAGATGATAATTAGTAGATAGTTTCTGGTCATTGGAGCATTGATGCTGCTTCATGGAGCAGCAGTTCACCAGAGGGCAGGATGGAGAAGAGTATTGGAGGGATCACTACATGGGCAGGTGTTTGCAAGGAATTAGGAGGTGCTGCTGTAGGCAGCACATACAGTGTCTTGGGTTACAGTGAGTTTGGTCCCTTTAAAATTGAATCAACTTGCTGATACCTTTGCACTATCAATAGAAAAGATCTGTGGAAGCTCTAGTTTAAGGTGTGGAAGTTTGTGGGTGTCTGTATGACTTCTTTATTTCAAAAGGCAATTGGCAAACCAAGTGAGAAGACTTATGTCAAATTTTCTTCACCTTGGGCTTTTAAAGGGTATTTGGATATTGCTTTAATACATAGGAACTTTATTATTATTTTAATAAAGCAAACCACTGGAGGGAGAATGTTCTTCTGGACCCCAGAATAGTTTAATGTGATTTGCAGCTGATGCAGTGGAGAGTACACAGTAGCTCATGTTCCTGGGAGGAAAAAAAAAAATAGAAAAGAAGCAAAATTTTTGCAGATTATGTTAAGAGAATAATCAAAAATCTACAAAGAAGAAGTTGTTTACATGCTTTTCTTCACTGTTGTGTAGTGAATATTATTCTGCTGATCAACATGTCACGAGAAAGGCTTGTGTCACAAACCTGAAGAGTAGTGATGCAAATAGAATGTGTGATTTTCATTGTATTTTATTTTTGCTTCAACTTCCATACAGGTAAAGATGTGTTTGAGGCATTTTATAAGAAGGACTTGGCCAAAAGACTGCTGGTTGGAAAAAGTGCATCTGTAGATGCTGAGAAGTCCATGTTGTCAAAACTTAAACACGGTAGGAGTCTGCAGCTGTGTTAGGTTTTTATTACTTTTTGGAATGTAATGTGGAATCCTTATTTTCTCATGCTTTAAGGAGTGACAAGCCAGATTTTAAGTAACAGCTGAGCATATCACAGCTTTCACCATGCTCAGTGAGAACTATTGGGCTGACCTCTTAGATATGCGATTGGTTCATTTCACGTACCAACAGAGAAGCAAAATCTTTAAAATGTGTACCTGTTTGTGGGTGCTCTGTAACCTGGTGAATCTGTCTCAAGCTAAACCTTTATTCCTTGTTCTGGGCTTCTTTGTAATTGTGGGACCTTTGCTTTAATTCATGTGACAGAATGTGGCGCTGCTTTTACCAGCAAACTGGAAGGGATGTTCAAGGACATGGAACTGTCAAAAGATGTCATGGTTCAGTTTAAGCAGGTACATTTAGCTTCTGTTTGTGTACTAAATTTTCAGCAGTGGTGGGGAAGCACTTAATGGTGTTACACCCTGGATTAAGCTAAAATTAAACAAAACAGGTTTTGAGTGGGTCCTGGTCGTAGTAAGAGAGTCTACTTCTAGGTCTAGCTATAGAACAGAATTTATTTATTGTGTATCTATTCAGAGCTAATCTTCTACAGTTTTACTTAATTCCCTTTAAAGTAAATTACAATATTGTCTAACATCCTTTAGATTCCATACCCCTTCATTCTGTAAACTGTTGCTGTTCTGGTGAATTCTTTGTGAATGATCCACACCAGAGAAACTTAGTGAAGGTTAAGTGCACAGGACCCGTGTCTGTCTCAGCCCCAAAGCTTCCAACCTGTTGGTGACTGAGGGAATGCTTGGAGAATATACTGTATGTGCTCACCCTGTTGCACTTCTCACTGGGTACCTGTTTTGAGGCCTTACTGAAGACAGGGTACTGGGGTAAAGACCTGACCAAGACCTGCTCCTGTCATAAAATACTGTAGTGGCTTCTGTCCCAGACTTTGCTTGACTGAAGCTGTGCTCAAATTATATGAAAATGTTTTGTCTAACAGATGTGGAAGTCCCAAGGAATCCTTTTGATCTTACAGTTCTTGCCCTGTCTTCTGATGGAAAGCTTTATTTGCATGTGATTTGCAAGTTCCTTTGACCTTAGTACCCTTTAAAGACCTGGTCTAGGATACTTCAAGGCATATTGTACTTTTCATTTTACTTCCAACCGTTTGTTGAAATTGGGGAGGTGGACATTAAGCAGTTGTTCAAAATCCTGGTAGATCGTGTCAAACCAAGGATGTGACCAGTAGAAATTTTCCATTGCTATACTAATTTTAAATTTCTAATGTAAGTGTACCTATTTTCTAATTTAGCATGCAAACAGTATACTTGAATGATTTTTGTCTCTTGTATTTTAGTATATGCAGAACCAAAGTGACCCAGGAAATATAGACCTGACAGTAAATATATTAACTATGGGATATTGGCCAACTTATACACCTATGGAAGTCCACTTAAATTCAGAGGTTAGTGTTTCTTCTTGTAAATGCACAAGAGTGGGATCATAATCACTATCATAAGGTGAATTAATGCCCTTCATTTAATGTTCTGCTAGATATTTAAAGGGTTTATCTCATTTTAAAGATTCCAAAATTGCAAACAATAAAATGTAGTAGATAAAATCCACTAGGTTTGGACAATTGTTTCACTTAGTATATTTTGGGTTTTTTTTTTTACCTTTTTAATAGTAATAACAATAATATTAATAAATTAATATGAAAATAAAGTCAGCATCCTGTTTAACATTGCAATCAAGCACTTAAAAGCTTCAAACTGGATGGTTCACTTTAATTTAGTCTTTAACTACATTGGTTAGGCATTTTGATCTAACCAATAATTACGTTACTGCACATTGGTTTTTTTCTGTAAGACAATCTCTTATTCTCTATTCCCTACACCTAAGTAGCCACTCTGTTTAAATGGCATTTGCCTGGAAAATAGATTGCTTTCAAACTGAGATTTTTGCAGAGCTCACATCAATAGTGATTTAAATTGAAATATGTATTTGGAGTGCTATTCCCTGAAATACTTTGTTTGATCTGAAATGTGGGAAGCACTTCAGAGGCCAGAGGTGGTGGCAGGATTCCTGTTCAGTTCAGAAGTGGAAGCTTTTATGCTCTAGCTTCTGTGGTGTCCTTTCTACCATAGCACACTGCTTCAGAAGGATCCAACCTGAGCAACATGTCATGAAAAAGGAGGGATACTTGGAAGTCAAATGGTAAAAAGTACTGGAAACAGATTTGAATCTGTATAGGATGAACTGAATTAAGAACTTGGGAGCATTACACTAAGAGAGTATAGGTGTGAGTTTTATGCTTTTTGTCTGGTGACTTCCTGGTTAGATTCAAAGTCCAGGACAAAACTAGTATTTATTTTTGAGGTTTAAAGGGGGGAGGGAGGATATTTTACTTTTTTTTTTCTTTTTTTAATTAAAAAAGAAAGAAATTGTAAGGTATTTTTTGAGACTTTCTTTTGTGCATAATAGCACCAGTGTACTGGAGAGCAGGACTGCGCTCTTTGGATTTAGTTTTTCACACAAAAACACTTACTATGAAACATTGTTGAGGAATAAAGAAATTGTGTGGAATCATCTGGCATCACTGCACTGGTATAATACTAATACTGGGGTTTTTTTTTTTCTCTTTGCTTTACAGATGATAAAGCTTCAAGAGGTATTTAAAACCTTTTACCTGGGAAAACATAGTGGTCGAAAGCTTCAGTGGCAGACCACTTTAGGACACGCTGTTCTAAAGGCAGAATTCAAGGAAGTAAGTTTGCTTGTTTAATGCTTAGCCTGTTGGGATAAAAATGAAGTCAATTTTTTTGAATCTAGTCAGGTATTGTATTTTTTGTAAAGGTACTAGTGATTGGTCCTTCACAAACACATAATTCAATACTCTTCTTTTGTATAGAAAGTAGGCTTTTTATAATTAAGCTGGAACACCACCTAGCTAATGGAAGACAACAATGTGATACCTTTTGGTTGCATTTGCATTCATTCGTTAGGAATTGATGCTCATTCAAATAAAGAAAACTGTAATAAAGCAGGAAATTAATGAAAGAAAAAGAATGCAGCATCTTTTTAGTATGGAATTGTTTTGATCATAGAAATACTGGTGATGATTTTAGTGTGTTTCACAGATACAAAAAGAGACTGAAGGGTTATTAGTCATGTAATGACTGTGGTCAAAATTTAAATGCTTGTTGAATTATTTAAGTCTTAAATAACCACATTGTTTCTTAATGTGGTTTTGTTTTGTCTCACAGAATATCTTGCCTTGTTAATATTGCAGCTTAATTGAGCCAGAGCAAAGACAAAAAAGTTGAATTCTTTTACTAATTCATTGTGAATATGAAGCTTAGAGGTTTAGGCACTATATATAACAGTTAGATGGATGGGTTTGTAGTCATCAATTGACAGAAGTGTTTACAGTTGTCTGAGGAGTTTGAGTTATTTCCTTTCTGCTGCCAGTTTGTACAAACATTGTGCTACTGATAATACTGTCACTCTGTATCATAGTAAACCAAAATTATCTTTTGTTTCTTTTATATTTGATCCAATGCCAAGATGCCTTTTGTATTCATTTGCTCTCTCTATATAATGAAACTTGGGTGAAGAGGGGGAGATTTTTCTATTGATGGCAGCAAAGCCAAAATTTCATATGCTGTAATTAAAAGGAGGTAAATGACGTGCAGTGGATACAGGGCCATTCTAATGAGCTGCTTCCGTGTGCTGCATTGCTACTGCTAAAGGAGAAAAAAAAAAAGAAGTTGAAAAAATATCCTGTTTCCTCAATACTGCATTCAGGCAGATTCTGCTGTGTGCTAGGAGATGTCAAATGCACATCTCTTCTTCTGTAAATAGAAAAAAAACCAATGTATAGCTTCTGTAACTTGTCAGATTTGGGGTATACAGTAGAAAATGCTCTGAATATTACTTCTAATTATTTGATACTTCTTTTTTAGGGAAAGAAAGAATTTCAAGTATCACTCTTTCAGACATTAGTGTTGCTTATGTTTAATGAAGGAGATGAATTCAGTTTTGAAGAAATCAAAATGGCCACTGGCGTAGGTAGGAAGAATACTTTTTGATTCTTAATTTTATTCATCGAGCGATTGTCAATTAAGATTTGGTATGTAAAGGTCTCATTTTAAGACAAATGCCATGATCAGTAGGACAAACTTTGAGCCAATAGACACCAAAAGAGGTGAGGAAAATACATTGCTGGTACTTCCTAGTGTAGCTAAAATATATGCCTCACAAAATTAACGGTAGGAACTGTGTAGCGTATGGCACTACTAACAACCTATTAGATGTACAAAATGTATCATTGTAATTCTTAAAATTCAAGTGGTGATAAAGACTGCTGAGTGTAAAAATTATTTTTTGTTCTGTTACAGTTTCAGATACTATCTCCTGAAAATGATCTGTTGTAGAATGCTGTCATTTTGGGGTGATTTAAGAGAGTATTTCCAGTTGAACTATTCTGAGAGCTTGCACCCCCGTTTTCCGTTACTGTTGCTGGAGTGCCACATTTACAATGGGTCTGACTTGTTAAGAAGAGCAGTGTGCTGTAGGGTGTACACTTTAGGGTGTATGCTGTCTCCTGCACTTGAAACCTGAAAGCAGAAAGGGTAAAGAATAATGAGGAAAAGTGTACTTTTCTTTTTAACCATCTGCAATATCTGCCTTCTCCGTTCTTATGCTCTTAGGTGGCTTTTTTTTTTTTTTTTCCAATTTTTACACTTCCTTGAAATACTTAGACAAATTTGCATTAAAAATAATAATGCTATCATCTCTTTACACTCTGGAACTTCTGCATCAATCAACAAGTCATATCCAGTAGCCCTCCACATGTTGAATCTTATGATCAACCCAATACAGCAACTGCTGAGAGAGTATTTGAACCCATATAAGTACTAAAATATTGTAAATATATATATGGAAATTCTGTAAAATGGAGATATCAAGAAACACCGTGGTTCAGAATGATGCATTGCAGAAGACAGTACAGCCCGGGTGCTCCAGCTTCTCATCATCAGTGCTTCGAGTTGCTTAGTTAGCCACTCCAGCTCTCTTAGCATTAATGAAGAATATTCATGCCAGTGTGAATGATAAGCGTCAGGATAGTCCAGAGATGCTCATTAGGTCAGAGTGCAATGACTGCAGAACAAGCATAAGCTCACACAAGCCAGATCCAGACCCTACTTTCTCATCTTGTGTTGCTGTACCTCAGAACTTGCATTCTAGCTGCCTGACAGCAACAGATAAAATCCACTGCACAGAAGTCCAGTCCATTACAGCACAATAGAAGGGATTTCAATAGACTGTTTTTAAGGCAGCTGGCTGGAATTGTAATTGGGAGCTGCCTTTATTATGTTATGTCACTGCACTGAGTGCCATGTCTGTGTTTCTCTCTCTGAGGAAATAGTACAGGAATGCAGGTAGTGAGGACAGTTATGGGTTCTCACGGGGGCAGGATGGATGGCATAAAATCTGTCTTCCCAAGCTCTACCTACACAAGGCATTCAGAGCTGCCTTAGAGAGGTCCTATTCCCATATAGTGGTTTCCCTACTTCTAAAGAAGAGAAAACTCTTATGGCCAGAAGTGATGTTGGAAGTAGGTCCCACGCTGCACCCTTCCTGCCTCCTGCTATCTGGATGATCCTTTCACTCAGCGGTACCCTGACTAGATGGTAAAGAACACTGATGGAGTTATTAGACAAAGTAGCTGAATTTGTGCTGCAGCTGCTTAGTCACTTGACCACTAAGGGCAGAGGTACTGACAGCCAGGCTCTGAGACTGTGCTGGATGAGCCACAGGTCCTGGCTCATGGGTATAATTAACAGGACACGGCTGGAATCCTGCAGGGCAAAACCTGGGCATTACGGTTGCCACAGAAACTCCTTCTAAATGTTCTAAACACCATGTGCAGGGCCAGATGAGCAGGCAGAATTGTGTGTATGCTTGAAAAAATGACTTATGGAAAAGGGTCTGGATTTATTAGGAAGCAGGAAAGCCTTTGAAACAGGAGGAGCCCATACATGAAGGGTGGGCCCCATCTGAATTCAAAGGGAGTGAAGTTGCTGGTACATATTCATGTTTTAGAAAGTCTGTAGGGTTTGTCAGACCTCCACCATCTGAAAATAATATAGTGGATCTGAGAAAAGAGAGAAGGAATAAAGATGGAAGACACGGGACGGCATCTTTAGAAAGAACAGTTGTATGTCCTAGGACTAAAGAAACCAAAAGGTAAATAGAAATCTGTGAATAAGCGTTTGTTTTCTTACTTGCAAAAAAGCTAGAGCACAAAAAACCTAAAGGAGCACATGACTGTGAAAACTAAACACATTGTAGAAGCTGTAAGTTTACATTATTCAAGGGGACAAGCTCAGGGAACAGCAAAGTATTGAAGGTCTCTCAAAACACAGAAACCACCTCTGTTTTAGGAAGCCCCTGAGCCTTAAGAGATTAGAGACTTAGAGAGCAGTAGGATAAGGAGAGGAGGAGGAGCAGGGAAGTTTGGAGCTGTATTAGCTTTGCTCTTATATGCTGCCCTATGCTCTCCACTACTGGAGACAGGATGCTGGGCTTAAGATGGACCTTCTGACCCAGCATGCCTGTCCTTGTTCTAGACACTGAAAGGAATACTGAACCTCCCAACTCTGAAGAATTTGCCCTAACCACTTCCTTTGCATTGGTGTTGGCACGTGCCGGGTCTTTCTAGGAGGTGGTGGAAGGGTTGTGCTTAATTATTATTATCATAATTATTAATAATAGAAATATAAAGTATCTAAATAGAATATAACTGTTATAATAAGATCTTATTAATAATTAATTATAATAATGTAATTAACATGTGTTTATGTAGAGACCAAATTACAAGGTGTTACCCAGTCTCTGCATATTGGCATTTGCTGTAGGAGAGTTCAGAGGGCCACATACGTGCCATAGGGCAGAAAAAAATAATACATGTTGGAAGTTGTCAGTAAAGGGTTTAGAACAGATAAGGAAATTAGACCACCTCCAGCTGACCAGTATTTTTTCTGAAGCACTCCAGGAACCTGTCTAGATTATAATGTAAGAGTGCCTTGGTTCTAGCTTGACGAGAGCAGTGCTAATTTTTTTTTTATTTACTTTTTAGGGTCATGGGGTAATTCTGCAGGCTACTGCAGGGTAGCAGGTCTGTACTGGGAAGAATAGAATTGGTAGGTCCATGGATAAGTGTACATTAAGGAAGAGCCAGCGTGATTTATCTGGTGGCTTATTTTCCTTTCAAATTCTTTGAGAGAGTCAGCAAACATCCGCACAATCGTAATAGTCTGCTTGGGCTTTTTTAAAAAGTTCTTCATAGGAATCATAAAATGTTTTGGGCTGGAAAGGACTGTTAAATATCATCTAATCCAAGCCCAGTGCAGGGACATTTTTAACTACATCAGGATGCTCAAAGCCCCATCCAACCTGGCCTTGAAGGTTGCCAGGGATGGGGGATCTACCATCTCTCTGGGCAACCTGTGCCAGTGTTTCACCACCCTCATTGGAAAAAAATTCCTCCTTTTATCTGGTCTAAATCTCCCCTCTTTTAGTGTAAAGCCATGTGACAGGACAAGAGTCCAACAGGCCCTGTGGAAATGATGTCCCCATCTTTCTTAGAGGTGCCCTTTAAGTATTGAAATGCCGCAGTGAAGTCTCCCTGGAGCCTTCTTTTCTCCAGGCTGAACAACCCCAAATCTCTCAGCCTTTCCCTGAACAACCCCAAATCTCTCAGCCTTTCCTTGAACAACCCCAAATCTCTCAGCCTTTCCCTGAACAACCCCAAATCTCTCAGCCTTTCCCCATAGGAGAGGTGCTCCAGCCCTCAGATCATCACAATCTCTAAAATAAACTACATTTTCACGGCTTGAGATGGAAGTTTCTCTTGGGGGTGAATAATTGATTAAAAGATAGAAAACAACAGGTAGAAATTAATGGGCAGCTTTCATAGTGAAAGGAAGCTCTTATTTGGGGTCCCCAGGTACTATTCAATGTGGCCATTAATGATCTGAAGACAATGAATGCTGCTGTGACAGAATTTGATGCCAGTTACTTAGGAATGTCAAATCTGAAGTGTGTGAAAAAAGTTACAGAAGGATCTCCCACTGTTGAACAGTTATGAGATCAGATGGCATCCAGCATTGATGAATATATCTGGAGTAAGGGGTGGGGGATGGAATAGCCTTAACCGTACGTCAGAGGTTGGCTTTGTGAGGTATGACTGCTCAGGAATGAAGCTGTGCTGTCATTGTGTCTGCTGAAAATTCATCAGTGATCAGAAGGGCAAAGAGCATGCCGGTAACTTCTGGGGAGGTTGTTGAAAACAAAGCAGAAAGCATCATCATGCTCAGTGTGTTCTTGTGTTTGCATACTTCATAAGATTCAGGTTAGCCCATCTCTACAGGTGTATTTAGTAGAATTAAGTAAGGACAAAGATGAGAAGAAATATGGAAGGAATGGAACAGTTCCATGCAGAGGATGGAGAGTTCATCTCTTAAACTTGGGGCATCGTAATTTGGAGAGAAGTAGAAAGCAGGAAACACAATAATCTGTAGAATTATGGATGGCTTGGAGCCAGTGAAGAGTGAATTTGCTAGCTCTCATAGCACAAGAATTCACTCACCCTTCAGCTTTTTCATCTAGCAGAGTCAAAGCACCCACGTTGGGGTGGCAGACATTTGGATCCAATCCATATAACATGTAATGTAGCTGTTCTGAACTGAAACCAAGTTAGCTGTCAAAGATAAATGGCAAGCCTTAAAGCACCAATTCTCAAATGTCAAATCAACTCAAACTGAGTCAGCCCCCAATTTCTTGCATGTACATTGATTTTTTTTTTTTTTTTTTAATTGATAACACCATAAAGGTGATCATGAATTAAATTCTGTTTGTTTAATGTGTTCCTGTGGACCTTTTACTATATAAGCATCACAGATAACATACTGGAATTAGGTATGAAGCACTGGGGATTTTCCAGCATTACAGAAATCTGTTGGGCAAGTTTGGCACTCTTCCTTCTCCTGCTGAACCAGCTTTAGCAGTGCTTCCATGGGGCTTCCTCAGGTCTACCAGTCATGTCTCCCTAGCTCTCTTGTTGACTACAGGGCCAGTCAGATCATCTTTTGCTTGTTTCACTCAAGAGTTACACCGATGTTAACACACGGAAATGACCAGTTGGTATGGCAGAAGGTACTAAGATAGTACAATTTCAAGCTTTCAGTCGCTTAAGCAGGTGCTTTCACAAAATAAAACCTAGCCATTTGTGTTCAGTGCTGCACTCATGGCAGAGTAGGACAGGCTGTGTCCAGAGTTCCAGATGAGATTGTCCTCAGTACATTAGTTCAGTTAGAAAATGCATAAGAGGTTACTCTGAGAAAGAATGGTTATTACTTCTCATTGGTAACTGTACTTCTTTGAGATGTGTTGTCCAAATAAACTCCGTGTGTTTACCTGCCTTTCTTGTTATCAAAGCCTCTAGGAGCTGTAGGTTTTACTCCAGTGATTGATAGGCAGTTGCAGATTCCTTCCCTTTGGCATACTGTAACCTGTGCGTGCGTAGCACACAAGACAGAAGCAAAGCTCCAAAGTATAAACACCTGAGTGTTTTTAACAGCATACTCATATTTGGACAAAAACACAACTCAGCAATCTGCATTTAATAAAGCTGAAACACCCAAAAAGTGTGAAACCTCATAAAATGCCTCTTTAGTCAATGTGGTTTAAAGATTTATAGGTTTGTGGGGTTTTTTTTGTAATCGTAGAACAGTTGGAAAAAAAAATAAGATCACTTTGTGTGAAAGTTAAACTATTTTAGGAATAATAATGATGTTAATCTTTTACTCGCCTACATTGCACTTCAGCACTAGATTGCAAAACTTTTCTTTCCATGTTTAGCCTACAACTCTGTTCAGGAGATCCAGCACATTTGGTGATAATTTTAGATTATGAATAAAAGTACTCGAGAGAGACTGCAGAGGCTACTTTTTAATGCAAAAATCTTGATACAAGACTTTGCAACGTAATTATTACAATGTTTTTTACTTCATTTCATTTACTTGTTCTAATGCTCTTAACTTTAAATCTTAATAGACAAAATTTTCCTCATCCACTTGCTTCTAATACTTCTTCCTGTTGTGGGGGAAGTTTGTGACTATAATAGCTGTCAGGTCTACCTGCTCACAAAACATCTTCCTATCAATTTGGACTGCTGTTATTTTTTATTATGTATTTTCTGGGGTGTGTTAAAAATAGGGATGAAATGATAAAATGCGTTGCTTGAGTTTCTTGTTATCAACTGATTTTATTTTATTCTTCTAAAGTCCTGTAACGACCAAACAAAACTAAATCAATACAACCAGGCTCACATCGATGTGAAATCTTTTCCAAAACTCCTTTTGGATGAAAATCTCCCTGAGATGAGCCTGAGCCTGTCTTCCTGACACGTACAACACTGTGCACTCTCGCTTATCTGGGAAAGATGAGACCAAGCTTGAAGCTGAGAGCTGTTACCTAATTGGAATTTAGCTGGAAGGAGGCATTAACATAAACCCAGGAACTTAGCAGTTGTATTTCTAGATTAATCACACAAAACTCTTCATGTTAATGATTTGTTCTGCTTTCTCCCATACTTTGAACTTCTTTACAGAGGACAGTGAATTGAGAAGAACCTTGCAGTCTTTAGCTTGTGGAAAAGCACGAGTATTGATTAAAAATCCAAAGGGCAAGGATGTAGAAGATGGAGATAAATTCATCTTTAATGGTGATTTTAAGCATAAATTGTTTAGAATAAAGATCAACCAAATCCAAATGAAAGAAACAGTATGTATCGCTTTTTTTCCACTCATTCTTTTTATGTTGTTTATCCACATGGAGAGTCAGAATCTCTGCATTTCCTCTCCTAGTTTTTTCATATGGAGAATGGAAACAGATATTTAGATTTTTTTAGTAGTCAAAATGACTTACGGAGACAAAAAGGATTTTAAACTCACTGAAATTAAAACAACAAAACCAAAATGCACAAAAAACAAAAAAAACCCACAGGAAGTTCCTTCCTGTGCTTGCAAATTGAAATGCCCATATATTAAACTGATAGGATCTTGTAGATGTGTCAGTCCATCTTTGAAGTTTCTGTGGCATTGAGATTTACATTAATTTACCAAACAGATTTAAAATAAGACATATGTTATTTTTTTTTTCTTTACATTATCCTTAATTTTATCTTTGGCTTGCTTTAGTAGTACACTTCAGAATCACTCAGATCTTAGCATGTGTTTCAAAGACAAGTAAGAATACATGAGATTCATTTCATTGTAAAGGTTAACTATAGAAATATAATTGATTAAATAGCAATAAAAGGTGATATGACTTATGGTGTGGTATTGTTCTTTAGGTCGAGGAACAGGTCAGCACAACTGAAAGAGTATTTCAAGACAGGCAATATCAGATTGATGCTGCTATTGTACGAATCATGAAGATGAGAAAGACTCTTGGTCATAATCTCCTTGTTTCTGAATTGTATAATCAACTGAAATTTCCTGTAAAGGTAACTGGTTTTTTTTCAAACCATCCTAGGATTATCTAAAAATATGCAATATATTTTTTTTCCATTCAGCTTGTCCAAAGATTAAAGCATTAAAATGAGTATGTGAGCAGAAATAAGCCAGAGTATCACTAGGAGATTATATTTAGATATTTACTATGGCACGTCTTCTCATGTAGCTGTTAGAAGCCCTATTTTTTTTAAATAAAATACATTTGCATTTATATTACTAACTGTTATACTAATCTCATCTTTTCTTGTAGCCTGGAGACTTGAAAAAGAGGATTGAATCTCTCATTGACAGAGACTATATGGAGAGAGACAAAGACAACCCCAATCAGTACCACTATGTTGCATAATGGAGAAGAAATAATTTTGTTTAAAATCAAAACAAACCAACAAACTACACAAAAATAAAAACCAAAATCATCCACATTTATCTTCAGGACACCGAATACCTATGCTGTTCCAGACTTTCCTTTTAGCAGATTTCAGGTTGATATATATTATTCAACGAGCTGCATGCACTGCTGTGGAAAAGAAGCAAAATGACATGTTGATTGATCATCCTTGTCAAGACTCCTTACTAATTTTAAATGTCATGTTTTTATTTCTTTTAATCATTCTTTTGTTCTTCAGGGTTCTTCGAAATTTAGTTCTACAGTTTTGTTTAGCGATGTCATTAAAGTTGGATGGAAATGTAAAATCACCTGTGATGGATGCAAGTCTGGCTTCTTCATTTATGTGTTCCTAACTGCATCCGTAAAGACCCTATATGCTGCATTCTTTAGCTACAGTGACAACATGGGTAACTTTTTAAAAACCCTAAATTGATGAACATTTATGTACAAGCAGTGTTGTTGAAATACACTGAATTTTTGAAATGATGCTCTGTGAAAGCCCTTCAACTTGTGTTCAGTTAATTTTCCTTCAAATTATCATAAACTTCAGACCGGTTTGGATAAATCAGGTTTTGAAGTGAGATCCTTGAAGTGCCAAGAGAACAACTACGTTCACGTGTGTAGTGAGTTATTGGATTATTTAGCTAAGATATGGATTATTATTTTATTACAACTTCTGCTGGCTTGGGTGGCAAAGATTAGATCTGAGTCAAAAAGGCCCTACCTCATTTTGGGGCAACTGATGTTTATCTCTGTTTATGTAATTGCCGTAAGATTTAGTTCTGCCTTGAAAATAACTTACAGGGAACCTACTGTACAGTGTGCTCCACTTTAAAAAACAGAATTTTATTTTTTTTTTTTTTATAAAAAAGACTTTTGTGGTCTATAGATTTTTGTCTTGAAACTAAGGATTTGGTGAGTACTATGTTACATATTGTATATATGCAGGTTGATTTGAATTAAAGAATGAAGGACACTGTCAATCTGTTAGATAACTGTACGGAAGATGCCTTTTGTGGCAGTACTTGCAAGACTCTGTTTATATTTTGGATTTGCATACTGGTGTGTTTCATTCTGAAAAAAAGAAGAGCTACCAAAGGAGTTTTGATCATGGCATAAATGAGAATTTAACTGAGCAATATTTTCTTGACAGCCACCTTACTAAGTTTGTGATTAGGAGGTTTGAGCACCAATTAAAAGGCCACCACCTCTTCTTAAAGTAAACATTGCTAAGAGTTGACATCTTGTGGATTTACATATGAAAGTCCTTATTCTGTCATCTGGTGTCATTAATTGTATTGCATTCTTCTGAATTATTTTTGTTCCCTTTGTGTTTAGAAACTAAACAGGTTTAGTTTATTGTATTTAAAGCATATTTAATATTGTAATTTAATGTAGACTTATTTTAATATTTGAATCTTCAGTTAATGCAAATAAAATCTTTGATGCATATTAATTTCTTAGCCTTTGTGAGAATGTGGCACCTCAGTTTATTTGTGCAGTTTGTTCTTTAGTGTAATTATACCTTTCACCTTATAATTCACTTTCTGTGCAGATGGAAGCTGATCAGATCCATCTTACTAGACTTAAAACAAAAAGGACTATGTGCCTCGCAGAAACGTGGTGGCCACAGGCTTTTTCCACACAGAAAGTTGGCAGTAGTCTGCAGTAAGTGATACTGAGCAGTGAATGTGTACTGCCTTCCCTTGCTGAACCCCAGCTTCCTAGTTCAACAGTTTTAAACAATAGATTAAAAGCAGCAGTGCCATCCTGAAGATGACTGAAAGCAGAGTCTGCCTTACAAAGCAATGTTAATTGAGTCAAAGTGCTGAGCTGTGCAGTTTTTCTTAATTGCCATAGACTAGAACTCTTTGGCCAAATTGCTCTGGTAGAGCAATTAAAAATGAGTGATTCCACAAGCAGTGGAAATAATGAAGCCTGTCTTTCTGTGATGCATGTCCTTGGTCCCTTATGGTATCATTCCCCTCCTCCCGATAACCTCAAGCAGCACTACTGCAGATGATTTTTCTGCTTAGTTCTGCCTTTCTGCTTGTGGGTGCATTGGTGGGGGTCTTCATCCAGCTGCTGATCTCCACCCATCCCCTTACTCCCTAAACCTACAGAGAATGTAATGATCTCTAAAGATTTTTAATCTTCCAAACTGGTCTGAAAGCAGCTTCAGAGGTTCAAAAGCTATGGGAGAGGCAGGGCTGTGTGAGAAGCAGAAAAAGGCCTTGACTCTGTGTCAGCTCTGCTCAGCAACAGCTAAAACATCCCTGTGTTACCAACTCCATTTTCAGCACAAAACATAGCCCATACCAGCTACTATGAAGAAAACTAACTCCCTCCTGGCCAAAACCAGCACAATCAATTTGTTATGCAGGTAGGTCTGTTTGTAAGTTTATGATCTTTAGCAGGTGTGTCAGGGAGAGCAGGCTCTGCCCTACAACCTTGGCTGTTTATTCCTAACAAGTCTTTTCAGAAAGAAAAAAAAAAAAATAATAATGCAGTGAAGTCAGATCTTGAACCACAAAATGCTACAGGAAAAATGGAGTTGTGTGTTGGGGAAATTCTTCCCTGGGAAAAATTCCCAACTTGTATTCATTCTGTCTTCCACCTCGGTATTCTGACTCGACTTTGCAGAACAGTTTGCAGTGGAGTAATGGCTCTTAGATATTCTGGGTATTCCCTGTGTTCCTCCAGATAAGAAGCTATTCCACATTCCTGGCTCTGAGGAGGGACCAGGAGGTGTACCATGGTTAATTTGGACCTGTGTGCATGCTGCTTGGCCAGCATCTCTGTCAAACAAAATGCACAGGAGCTGGGTATGGATTACATTGCCCTCTGTCATGGCACTGATTCGGATCTCCAGGCTGTCTGGCTTTTAAAGAAGCTGTGGCTTCGTGTTTATGTTTTACCCTGTTATCAAGTTTGACTGATGTTGGCCAACAAATTATTGAGCAGTGTGGCTGATGGCCAGCACGGTTGTGTAAGACTTGCTTTCCTTTAGGAAAGCAGACTAACAAACAGCCTGGTAACACTCTACTGGCAACGACACAGAGATTGGTAATTGTGTGGTCCCTGTGCCCCTATAAAAGGCTTAGTAAGCTAATGATCCACAGCATGTAAGATTAACATCATTCTCTGTTCATAGCCTTTATATTCTTAATTTACCAATTTCCTGCCGCAATACTGTCGCTTGATGGGGTTTATATATCGATGTCAGTTGGTAGTAAGCAAAGCACCTGTCATTTTTTAATTCATAGATGCCTACCAGTTTTTCAGTAAAGGGGCAGACTTCTGCACAGCAAGTTGAAACCTCATGTTGGGCCTTCTGTTCTATTTTGTTTTCTGGAGGACATCAAGTACTCCACACACTTCCCTCCTTGCCCAGTGCAGGTTCCCATCGTGGTTTAACCTCTGCTGGCAACTAAACACCTCACTCTCCCTGCTCCAGCCACACACTGGAACAAGTTGAAAACAGGTGCCCCAGCCCTCCCCTGGGCATGATGGGCATGATGTTGGTATGGCATCATATATCCCATTGGCTGGCTCAGTTGTTTATCCCAGCTGTGGCCCCTCCCAACTGCTTGGGCCAGCACCTGTTTGTGATAATTAACCCAAACTGAACTCAGGACAGTTTTAAAACCAGTGTTCAAATAAATGGGAACAAGCCATGTCCCACCTCCATTGACATCAACTCCTCAGCAGATGACTCACTCAAACACTTGACCAGAGTCAAGTCCTTTTTCAAGTTCACCAACTTCTGCTTTTGGCAATAGATGGTAAGAATAAAGATTGCTGGAAATGCTGCAGGGAAAAGCAAGCAAACTAAACATTACTGTCTCTAAAAAATCACAGATAAAAATGCAGCATTAGGAAAGAAAAGTCTGTTTACAGCAATAGTATTGAAAAAGAAAGGCACATCCCCAAGTCATCCTGAAGAGCAAATAAATTTCTCTAGGATGTTTTGGGGAAATGGGAAGTGTAAGTGAACCAAGACAAACATCATGGAAAGGTCATCACATTTAGAGCAGCTGGACTTGGCTTTAGCAGCTGGTAGTAGCTAAATTGCATTTCAAATTGATTCTAAGTAAAAATGTATGAAGGTACCTGGGGAGTATGATTCTGACTCAGAGTTGACTAATCTGGAGTGTAGTGTAATGAGAAGGATGACATGGCTGACAGTTTGAGAAAGCAGAAGCACCCTGCTATTGGCACACTTTCTAATAGTACTAGAAATAGGATTTTGGTAGCAAAATAAGTACTTCTGAGGTTTCAGATGAAGAAAGAATATCCTTAAGAGCCTAGATAAGAAAGAGCATTGAATTACTATGTGATCAAATGGCCTGGGATCCCTATCTCCATTACTATGCTAATATCTGAGGATGTTGATAGACTAACTTCACCTCTTTTTTTTTTTTCTATTTTCTCCCCCCAAAAAAGGGACTTGTTTAAAATTATTCTTTATAGAAACAACAGACAACACCAGAAACTACGTGAAAGTGCAATTAATTTTACCCATGCAACCACAAGTCATTGGCAATCCCTGTTTTGGCTTGCAACACATAAGTGGATTATGTATATAAACAGGTACACACAGAATTGTCACTTTAGAGCTAACAGACCATTAACTTCCAGTGCTTTTATACAGCTAGGACTGAATTAGTTCCATGCAAGATGATGGCCTTAGACTGCCTTTAAACTCAGTGGCAAGAAACATATTCTGGAGGCAATACAGACCTTCTGCGGGTTAACTGACAGACATCTCTGCCTCAGGTAAAGGCTGGGTGGGGGGCCTGTGCCAGGTCGGAGGTGCCCAGAGCCAAGCCATGACTGTCTTCAGCCCATGGCAGAACGGGGCCTGAGAAAGCCCTGGGCCCATGGTTTGCAGATGACATCAAGTTGGGTGGAGGTGTTGATCTGCTTGAGGGTAGGGAGACTCTACAGTGGGATCTGGACAGGTTGAATCAATGGGCCAAGGCCAGTGGTAGCAAGTTCATTAAGGCCAAGTTCTGGGTTTTCCACTTGGGTCACAACAACCCCAGGCAATGCTGCAGGCTTGAGGACCGAGTGGCTGGAAAGCTGCCCAATGGGACAGCTTGGTCCACAGCCGGCTGAACATGAGCCAGCAGTGTGCCCAGGTGGCCAAGAAGGCCAACAGCATCCTGGCTTGTATCAGAAACAGGGTGGCCAGCAGGAGTAGGGGAGCGATTGAGCCCCTGTGCTTGACTATGGTGAGGCTGCACCTCAAATACCATGTTGGTTTGGGCCCCTCTACTACAAGAAGGACATTGAGGAACGTGTCCAAAGAAGGTCACCAAAGCTGGTGAAGGGTCTGGAGAACAAGTATCATGAAGAGCAGTGGAGGGAACTGTGGTACTTCAGCCTGGAGGACACTCAGGGGGAGAACTTACCGCTCTCTACAAATACACGAAAGGAGGTTGTAGCGAGGTGGGGGTCAGTCTGTTCTCCCAAGTAACAAGGGACAGGGCAAGAGGAAACGGCCCCAAGTTGCACTAGTGGAGATTTAGATTGAGTATTTGGAAAAAAAATCTCCACAGGAAGGGTCATCAGCCACTGGAACAGGCTGCCCAGGGAAGTGGCTGAGTCACCATCCCTGGAGACACTTAAAGGACGTGCAGACATTTCACTTAGGGACATTGCTTAGGGGACTTGTCAGTGCTGGGTTAAGCGCTGGGGCCGATGATCTCAAGGGTCTCTTGCAAGCTGAACGAGCCCACGATTTCTACGCTAGGGCCGCGGTCAGAGGGACCCGGGCCCGAACTGCAGCAGCTCCTGCTGACGGGGCACTGCACGCGCCGGCTGCGCCCCCACCGCACAGCTGCGCACAGGCCGGGCCTGCGAGGGCCACAGGGCGCGATCCTCGCACTCGCACCCGCACCCGCGCCCGCCGCGAGGGCCAGACCCGCTCCCCGCGCGTTTGCCGGGGCGGGAAACCCAGCCCGCCTCCGCGCCGGCCGCTCACAGCCAGGGCGCCGCGCGCGCAGCCCCGCGGCCCCTGCCCGCCCGCCGCAGGAGGGGGCCGTTGGAGTGCGAGGGGACCGCTCAACGCCCCCCCCCCTTCACCGGGTCGCCCGCTGCGCTGGGCGTGCTGGTCACGTGACGGCGCCCGGGCGGGCCGGCTGACGTCACAGGTCATATGACCTACCGGGGCCATCGCCACTCTCCCGAGCGCGGTGCCGGTGTCGCCGCCGTTCCCCCGCCGCCTCCCTCGCTCCTCCTCCGCGCTCCCGTCGGTGCCAACTCGCGCCGTCCCCTGTCCCCGGCATGGCTCGCTCCCAGAGCGCGCGGGGGCTGCTCGCGGCGGCCGCCCTGCTCGGTAAGAAAGGGGATGAGGCGGCCGCGGCCTGTGACGCCTGGGGGGGGGCTCGAGGCGGCCTCGCGGCCGGCGGCGCTGGACGCAGCCCCTGCGCGCCGGCTGTAACCGGAAACCCGCCCGCGGGCTCCCACCTGCTGTTGCCATTCCGGGGCCATAGCTCTGACCCGGGGGGTCCCGGGCCTCCTGGGGGGCGGGCGAGTCGGTCCGGCCGCGGGGGTCCCTGCCGCAGCGTTCGGCTGCTGGGAGGCGGCGGGTCCTTAGGCGACATCATTTCTCCCTTTCCTCGCATCCGGCAACCTCTGACAGCTGCAGGAGGTACGAAGGGGAAGGTGGGGGGAAGGCGGCGGCTGCTGCGTTCGTGGTGGGAGAACCCTGTAAGGACCGGCATCGCTCATCCGAGCGTCTGCACTGGTTCTGGGGACAGCGCTCCGGGAAGACCCGGCGATACGTGTTTATCGCTCGCGAGTCATGGAAACGCCGAACAACCGATGTCGTTGCTAGGAAGTAGCTCTCTTCTGTAGGGCATGTAATGCCCCATTACTTGAGGGCTTTCCTCCTGTGTGAAACCTGAAATGTCGCTGAAGTAGAGAGGTTTTAGTGCCTTGATGAGAAGGTTTGTTAGTGCAGCAATGCTGTTGACTGGCTCGTTTCCTGATAACTACCTTGCTTTAGCTTTCTTGCCTTGAAAAGCCACATCACGCAACGCTATCAAGTTTCTGAAATGTGGCTTTGGCAGCAAAGGAAACTTCTTCGGTAGCTAGAAAAAAAAATATTTCCTGAATAAAGCATCAGTTGAGAACAGTTAGGTGCTGTCGTTTGGGAGATTATGACAACCTTTGAAACTTTTATTTGGTTGTAGATATCTGTCATTGTTGCCGGTACTTCAGTTTCACTGAGCCTGAAAGATGTCACTCACAAGGGCCACTGAATAGTTCAAATATCCAGCTCCTTCGAGCCAGTTTGGAGAGTGCAGTGACTTAGTGCTATCAGACTTGCTTTTTAGGATTGGCAGCTGAAGTGGCATTCAGTTGGTGTTACAGGGGGAATTCTTTGTATGACCTGTTCAATATAGTTAGGGCTAAAATGAGGAATTGCTGCTGTTTGCCTTCAAATCAGCCTGCGTGGTTTCTAAGTGGCACCACAGATAATGCTTTCTGGGACTGTAGCAGTCTTCCCCTGCTTAATTAGCAGTTGCAAACATAATTCAGTTCATTAGTTTTGTCACTTTCTGGAATGTAAAATGTGATAGGTTTCTGCAGCCAAAGCAACATGCTGGTTTATTTTACTACAGAGTAACTATTTACTGACAACTGGGAGCTTTGTATCAGCCTCTGGTAGCTGGGTATTTATACATAACTTTATCCTACAACCTCAGGGGAGAACTTTGTGGTGCAAGCAGAGACACTTTTTTTTTTTTGAGCACAAATAGCCTCTGACATCTGCCAGAGTGTGGGGCTTGGGTGATAGTGAGGGGACAATGTGAGACATTGAGAAGATAGGAGTTTTTAGCTCATTTGCAGCCTTTTAGTCATATGAGTGAACAGTGATGAGGATAAGGTAATGATCAAAGGAGGCTGAAGGATTAGCATGGGTGAGTCAGATGTGGAAGATTGTTTGGCAATTCCTTGACTCTGGGACAATGGGAATTATTTTTCCTTCGGAATAACTCACCACTCCTCCCTTTCTGTTTCCATTCACATTGAGTAGCAAGCACTAAGCTGAATATTTCATATGTCAGCATTAAGCATTTTATAATAAATTTGCTTACAAATATGAAATATGCATATGGAATAATAATGAAAAAAAAATTTTAGTAGTACAGTTATTGAACTTAGGGAAGTTGGTCTACAAGAAATGAAGTACCTCCCATCAGACTCAGCTGCTGCTTTTTGACGTATGGAGGGAGATGGTGCTTGTCTGTTGCTGACCACGATGGGTCAGTTGGGTTGTGTGCCAAGCTCAACACAGTTGTTTGTGCTCTTTGAGTCCCAGAACACCTCTAGTTGTTTGAGGGTTGTTTTGGTTTGTTTTGTTGGTTTTCCTTGCTGAAGCACAAACATGTCAAAAAAGGCACTACTGAAAATCTAAGCTTGGAGTCAGACGTGGATTCGGTATTCGTGCGTAAATAGCGAAGCACCTGAGATTTGGAGAAGGAAAAATGAGTTTGACAAGGTAGTATGATGCCATCTCAGGGTTATTGACGCATATTCCACGTGCTTCTATTGCACAACTCTAGTCCAAAGGGGAATTTCAAACCTTCCTAGTGATGTAGGGATGGCCGAGAAAATCTTGGATAATAAATTCCAGCCAGTGAGTAATTTGGTGTTGTATTGTTTTCCTGAGTTTTGGCAATCTGTATGGAACCAAGACAGAGTAGAAATTGGTTTTCACAAGATACAGCCCCTTTTTATGTTGTGTGGCTTCTGAAATGTTGCTTAACCAAATCCTGCCCTTAATGTGGTGTTTGCTTTATAGCTTCAAGTGTGTTGACACAGTGTCTAAGGATCCGAATTCGTGTGCTAGTCCCACGCCTGCCACCATGTGATAGGTTACTCAGCTTCGACTTGACAGCTTTTGACTTGTAAAGTAACTTCTTACTGGCTGCATAAGAGCTCTGCAGGCTCTCTGACACGCTGCTTTTGAGATATCATCCCTAGGTTACTGTTCAGGCTGACTGAGAAGTTTCATCTTTGGTGTAACCTGCTTCTAGATTGTTCTGTAGTGAATAGGATATTTTCTACTCAGTAGCAGATGATGAACAGCAGAATGGGTACAGAGGAACCCTACTCAAAGAGAAGATGGGTATTTTATTGATAAGTTAACTATTGCTATCTCGTTAAGCCTTTCTGTGTCTTAAAGGTAATTTTAAGGCGTGCCTCGCCTTTGCTTGTTGCAGCTTATCTGTAACAGTTTTTCTCTCAGGTCAGACATGATTATTTGGAAATTTCTTGAGAAAGGTTGGTGCCATAATCTATTTCTTGCTATTCTCTTAAGCTTGGCAGGAGATCCTTTTGGGTATGTGAGTGGCAGTAGTTACAGCAGCTATTTGAATACTTTGTTGTGTTATCATAATTCTAAATGATACATTTTTAAAATGTACCTTATGTTTTGGTAAATGAGCCTGCCATGGTTTTTCTGCATCTGACTTCAAGATGGACTGGTGTCCCTTTTAATCTAAGGGTAGCAGGTTCTTAACCTTCTCTGTCACTTGACAGCTCCACTGACTCTCTGCTACTTTTTCTACATTAATTCAAAGTGTGAGTGTGTTAGTAGCACCCCGGCAGGAGAGCAGAGAGTTTCAGGTGTGGCTCAGCTCTGTGCAGTAAACACTCATCTGGCTGTTCTGTTTCAGTATTCAGGCTTGAGCATGGTAGTCCTCACTTAATACATTTAGTTTTCTTTTATTAAGATATTCATAAGTTAGATATTCAGTAGCTTCTGATTTCTGAACAAGGCAGAACTTGGCCTGTGTGATATGGGAACACCAGTATGTCTTTACTTGCATTCTTGATAGGACTGGGAGAGTGTTTACACTCAGGCAGTTGGTTTATTGGTTTTTATTTCCAATATTTTCTCCTCTGAGGTTTTTCTTTAAATTGTCAACACAGTGCTCCTTCCCCCAGAATGTCGTTTGGGGCTGCCAGCTACTTTGAAGGCTGTGTGTTAGTTTTGTGGTGTTATGCAGTAGCACCAACCGGAGCGAGTGCGAAGTGAATTAGTGTGAAGACTGACAAGGGTCTAGCCACGGGAGTTCAGGCCTGCCAGTGGACTCATGTAATCAGCTGCTCTAGACCTATCCCAAGACTTCCTTCCTCTAGATAGGAAACTGTAAAGAAGCTTCATGTGACTAAACTTGATGCATTTGTGAAATTCTGTGGCCAAATGGCAAGTGTACAGATGCTAAATAGCCTTTCTTTCATAATGCTTTTGTATATGTCTAACTTTGTTTATAAAGACAGAGGTTATTCATCTGCAACCCTAAACTGAGAAACAAGGTGTTTACTGCCTTAATGAAAATCAACAATATCAGAACCATTATCTTAGGCTGCAGGAATTTGTCTCTGTTTGTTGGCAAGGATGCATCTTCTAGGGCTGGGTCAGGAACATGTTATAATTGGGTGCTGAGCCCACACAAGTGTGGCTGGTTCCCTTCTTCCCTAAAGTACCCTCTTTCACCCTTGAATTAAGCTCAGTTCCCCCTTTCCTTCACACTGTGTGTGTTCGAGTGTGTGCAACAGCTGTTGAAGCAAGTCCAGCCTTGTCTCTTCATGCTGTGCTTTCCAGAGAGCCAGTGTTAAGTCTTCTGAGTCTGCCGGTGACAGGTAAATGTAACTCATAATTCTATGAAGACCATCTTGTCTCCTGCAAAGTGGTTCATACATCAAGTCTGTCAAGGGATTTTCCTGCTTCCAGTTGGTTTCCAGAAATGTTTGGGTTAGTAAGTAGTGTGATCTTTCAAAAAATCCATTATTGAAGTTCTTGGGTTTCCAAATCACCAGAATGAGTAAATTACTGGGCACTTCTGTTCACATGAGCAATAGCAAATAAACCTCCTTTAGACAGGAACCAGCATTTCTTATTATTATTCTACTTCTGTAGGAAATGTGTCTACAGTAGCAAGCCTCAAAATTATATAAAAGTAGCTGTTGTTTGAGATCGCTATTGTCAGGGGTCCATGTTTCTAATAAAAACTGGAGATAAAGTAAATCATTAACTATAGTAACTGAACTCCTCTTTGCAAGCAAATGGTGTAAACAATTGCCATTACTACATGCTGACTTTTTTAGAGCACAACCACAATTCATCTTTCTCCCTTAGTAGGTTTCTGTTCTGTGGGACAGTAACCCAAGGGTGGCTGTGCTTGGCTAACAGGATTTCAGTTATGAAAAGGTTGAAACCTGAAAGCATCTTTGTGTGGTCAAAGCTGGAGAATCAGCCATTCTAAGAGACATACTCAAAAGGGTTCACATTTAGAGTCTCCAAACATAACAATGTTTTGTTAGATTTGTAGTTTTCAGTTCAAAAGAAACTTAACTTTGAGATTTATTTCTTTAAGATAAATTGCTATATAGCCAAGGAAGTCTTAGGTTCGTTTGTCTTGTTTATTGTTTATCAGTGTTAATGCGCTCTGCTTGATTTGTTGTTTGGTTTTGGGTTTTTTTTTTGATGTAGGTATGTTAAAAAAGGCAGGATGCTGCATTTAGTTGAAGTGACATAGCTAGCTGTTGCTTCATCAGCTTTACGTTCAGTCTTTTATTGCATGAGACTATAATTGCAGAAACAAGGTGTAAAGGGAGAGATGATTTTATGATTTTCAATTGAAAATCTGCAGCTAGATTAAATATGTAAGCAGCCCTTTTCTCAGCACCTCTTGGATGCAAAGGAAGCATCTGAACTAAGTGAAATTTTTGATGCTAGTACATTTTTATGATTGCTTTACTAGCTCTCCATACTGTAATACTTGCAGCTAGGTGAATAATGAACTTCACAAAACTTGCTGTTGAAGAGCCTAGGAGCTCTTCAGCTGTGTAAATCTGAAATGCTGCACTTGTTCTAGCAAACAAAGCTTGTCAAAGAGGGTCCTCTAGTTTGTTAAGAGAAGCATTTGAAGTCTGAAGTTAAACTGAAGTTAAACTGTGTTAAATAGCAAAGAATGATATTGTTATGAAAAGTACAAGCAATATTTCCAACTTCTAGATATGCCATGATAAAATGGAGCAGTAATTTATGTAATTTAGAAATATTCCCAGGACGGATTGATTCAACATCAGTTTGCTTTTCTGTATTCTTGACATTTTGACTGTAGGCTCTAACTGTTTGTGGGCTGGTGATGATTCATGCATTAATCACTAGTCCACACTCAAACTGCCTTCACAAACTCAACAGCTGCCTTCCTGCAAAACCCAGCGAGCTGTTCCTCTGCCTCAAGCCCGCTGGTGTGAAGAGTAGGCAGGACCATCTCTCCTTCAGTGTCTTGATTTGCTCTTATGTGGGTTTTTTTTTTCCCCTATGTCTCTTATCTTTCACTTGCTCTGTTTCTTCTGCATTCCTCCAAGACCAAGGGAGCAGATGATGCCGGAGCACAGTGCTCTCTGATCTCCATCCTTTTGCACGTCGGCTTACTGGCAGTGAAATAGCCTCTTGCCACTTCATTGATGACAGCTCAGCGTCTCGTGCTGCATGTGGCTGTCTCATCCCTGACACTGCAAATCCAGCAGCTGCTGAGCATTTCTTAGGAAGGAATGGGGTTTTATAGCGCTTGTTCCACACTCACAAAATCGGGATTCACATCATGGTGTGAACTAACCTTGCACAAATGCAGTAGTTAGGCAGGTGGTATTTATTACTGTCTGTTTACACCCCTTATTCTCTATTGCTTAAACTTGCCGAGGATGATTTGTCAGCCCTTTGTTCCCAGAGTCTGTCTTCTGTTTGGTGCTTTCTGGTACCTCTGCATCGTCTTTTGTTCTTGGAATCATCTGTAATGGGTAGGTCTCTCTTTAGGTCAGCAATGTTTTTCTTAATTTTTTTTTTCAGTCTTTTCTTTCCCCTGCATTTCTTTCTAAAGGATCCCCTCCCCTTCTTTCTTTTACTGCCTGTGGCATGTTTATTTTTAGCTCTAAAATTGCCAGGATTTTTTAATAGCTACCAAACAAGGGAGTCACCATGCACACTGAAGGTTTTCATTCTAGCAAATTTTCCCTTGGTAGTTAGTTAAAGTAGCCATGACTCTTACTCCCTGCTTCTGTGCTGTTTCCTATGCTGTGCTAGAAGTCTTGAAGAAAACAAATGCTTGGGTAAAATGTGAACACGTTCCAGATGTAAATTCAAATTGAAGGAAACTTTGCAGATTGAAACTTCCAAGTGGAGGAGCATTGACTGTTCCGAGTACTGCTCTGAACTGCAGTAAACAGCATTTTCTTTGTGGCTTTATGTTCCTTAGTGAACCTTATGAGCTGGACATAAATGAAGGCACAGGTAGGACAGTTTTGCTCTGAAATACCAGGTTTTGCACTATCCATTCTTAAGCAGTTTCTTTTTTTTATCTCTGGTTTCATGTCTGGACTCCTTAAACAACTGGGTAAAGTCGATGAATTCTAGCTCAAGTTTTGCCCCCCCTTGGTGCTAGGAGGGGATATATTGTTGCTAAGAGGAAGGCAAAAAAAAAAAAAAAGGAAAACTCTTGCTGGGTGCTAGAGAAATTGTTTCCAATGTGTTCCTACAACTGAAGGGCCTTCTACCCAAGACCAGCTGGCAAAAGTCCATTTTTTCCTAATAACTCTCTCAATACAATCGTATGCATCATCATTTTGTAGTGAAAAGTTTTAAAGTTGGGACTCCCTTCTTGAGAACTGCTTGGGGAGGAAAGCAAGCTAATGGAGAAACCCTCAGCTGGATCTTTTTGCTGGTTCAGCAGTTGAATGCATTGGCATGTTTGATTCTTTAAAGTTTGCTTGAGATAGTGGTTTGTGTTTTGCAGCTGCTTATTTTTATCAGGTTTCCTGCAAGACTGAAGTTGTTGGAAATGCAAACTGATAAATTGCTAGCATGAAAATGGTGCAGGCTTCTTGCAGTGAGGTTTGTTTCAGCAGCGTGTGGTGACAAGTGGAGAATCAGAAAAATAAAATGCTCTGCAATTCGGAACTCAGAACATCTTGAGATGATTTCAAATACAGGAGCACTGTCCAGTTAGCCATTACTGCAAATGAAGTATAACGAGCTTTCTGGGTGTATCCAGGCTGCTCCAACACAAGGTGAAGCTTCATTGCCAGTGGACAGTGGTCTAAGTCCACGCTGCTGTCAGGAAGGATGATTCTGCGCTTCTCTTGCCACGTGTTCATACCCTGTTAAGTCAGAACTATCATGGTCAGTGGTACTGGTGCTCTGATCACAAGGGCTGGAGCGGAGGGAGTTGGGGAAAAGCCGTGCTTTGTCAGCAGCTCAGTCAGAGGTTAAACCAGTCAGGAAAACATAACCTCAGTCTCTGTCAAGGTCTTGGTGCCCCTCCTCCTCTCAAGTGCAGAGAGCATGATGACATTAAAGAGAAGTTCTCCTGGCAAGGGTGGTGTGCTCCCTTGCGCTATTTTTGGCAGTCCCTCCAAAACATCTGCAGTCAATCCAAGCTTTCTAAGTGCTGCATTCAGTGCATGTGCAGCTGAGTGTCCCAGTACAGCATGAATGAAGGCTGCGGGGGGAAGGCCCAGTGCTACAGGCTTGCAGGATTACATATGCTAGGTTGAATTCTAGCTGAAGCTTGTAAAATAGTTGCTGTGTGGGTTGAACACCGAGTAGCTGCCATGAACAGTATGACTGGTGTTTGTTGGAAGGTTTTTATTACAGGACCAGGCATGTCAACGGTTTTGATTTGGGTAGCTTTGTCTGTTTATAAATGGGGTGTTAAATTTGTCCTCTGTATGTTAGTGATGTTAACGCTGCTGTAGAGACCATTAATGGCCAAGTTTCCAAACCCTAACTGATGTTTAGGAGGTGCTCCTAAAATGCACAGCTGTATTTGTCTCTTTGGGATCAAAAATAAAACCGTACATGACACCAAGTTAACCACCTGTCATTCTTAACAGGCTTTTTACAGGCTTCCACTTCATTTGAGGTGAAAGATTCAAGTGGTAAGGTCTGCATAATTGCTGATCTGACAGTAACCTTCTCAGTGGAATACAAAAGCAATGGGCAAAAAGAGGTAAGGGGTGGGGGGCATCTCATTGCTTGTCTCTAACTTTTGTTTATAAAATGTGTGGTATTCCTGCATGTGCACGGTATTTAAACTTTGTTCAAATACTTAAGCATGAAAACCTGCTTCAGCAAAGATTTCCCTCCCTCCCAGTCATGTTGCATCAACTTTTCTTTATTACTGATGCTTCTTCTAATTAAACAGGGTTAATGTTGCCTGAAACCACCACAAACAACATGGGTGAAATTATGTTTGTGACTGAAATTCCACACCAGTCCTACTGGTAGCTAAAATGGCTTTCACTGGAACTGTAAAGGCAAAAATGCTACCAGTCATGCTTTGGTGAACTTGGTCATACTTAAATGGAGTAGATCTGAACTGACATGATCACTGGCATGTAGCTTTTAAACTTCCCTGAAGTTTGTGGTGATCTCGCCAAGCAAATCCGTAGCTTTTGGTGTAACTGCAGACTAGTGCAGCTCATACAGGTTGTTCCAAATTCACAGCAAAAGCCTATTAATGGAAAGCTAAGAATTTTTTTTAGCAAATACACTGCTTTTTGGTTTACGTTTTTTTGGTATCTTTGCTACTGAAAAGGAATTGTTGATTATTTATAATCGCACTGTATGTTTTGAGGCATTCTTGTTGAAGCTGATTATTTTTTTCCTTAGCCATCAGTGTAATGTGAGATTTAAAAAGCCCTGCTGCTTTGCCAGTGGTGCAATTGCTGTGTGTGATTTGAGCCGAGTGTTATCTTGCACAATTCCCTTTTTCAGTGGTGCTGAGGGTGTGAAATCCTGCTGCTGTTGGTATATGTTTGCATTCAGAGGTGACTGCTTTCATAACATGCCTTTTTTTTTTTTTCTTGTAAACAGTAAGCTCAAAACTTTGAAGTAAATATTGTATTGGTCTTCAGGTGTCATGTTATTTCTCAATATGGAACAAACTCTAGGTATTCTAGCCAAACTATATAGGCTGTTTAATTTGCCTTTGCTCTTGCTCAGTTGTATTTAAATTCTTCCATTTTTCATGTCTAGAGTTTGCCAGATCTGATTCACCTAGTACAGAAGTATCATAGAATGGTAGGGCTTGGAAGGGACCTCTGGAGATCATTGAGTCCACCCCCTGCCAGAGCAGGATCACCCAGGGCAGGCTACACAGGAACAGATCCAGATGGGTCTTGAAAGCCTTCAGAGAAGGAGACTCCACAACCTCTCTGGGCAGCCTGTTCCAGGCTCTGTCATCCTCACAGTAATGAAGTTTGTCCTCATATTGAGGTGAAACCTTTTATGCTCAATTTTATACCCATTGTTCCTTGTCCTATTACTGGGCACTACAGAAAAGAGATTGGCTCCTTCCATTTGACACCAACCCCTCATATATTTATAGACATTAGTCAGTTGTTCTCTCAAGACTAAACAGCCCCAGTGCTCAAGTCCGTTAATTATCTTCATAGCTCTCTGTTGGCCCCTCTCCAGTAGATCCTTGTCTCTCTTAAACTGGGGAGCCCAAAACTGGACACAGTATTCCAGGTGTGGCCTCACTAGGGCAGAGTAGAGGGGGGAGGAGAACCTCCCTAGACCTGCTGGGCACAGTTCTCTTAATGCAGCCCAGGAGTACCTGCACATTCAGAGTGGGCGTTTAGGGGGCAAAGAGTTCTGATGTGCTGTATGTAGTGCTTTCTCCTCAAATTTGAGAGCAATAATCTTAGAAATCCATGTGCCAGTAACATGCTACTTGCTAGATACAGGTATGTAAGTAAACATCTTACAGCATGTGTGACTGTCAGCTCTATGTTTTATACCAGTTTCTTAGGATTTTTTAAAAGCAGTAAGGAAATGCTGTTACATTATCCTCTTTTCGTGTGCTTTATTTCCTACCTTACAGTTTGCACACTTTTTTCTTCCACAAAACGCTACAGTAGAGGCACAGAGCTCATGTGGTAAAGGTAACACCTCTCATCCAGTTCTGGTATTGGGTTTTGGAGCAGGACATTCATTAAGCCTGAATTTCTCAGAAAATGCAGACCAGTACCAAGTTGAAGAGCTAGTTTTCCACTACAATCTGTCAGATGCAACTTTATTCCATAATTCAACTACAGGTATAGTGAAAACTTCCTGTTCTTGTGTAACCCTTCCTGATGTAATACTGGTTTGTTTCTGTAAATACTGTTACATACTAATGCAAAGTAATCTTTTTACAGGAGATGTGAAGAAGGTGTCACATAAAACTACTATTCAAGCATATATGGGCACAAAATACATATGTGTCAACTCCAAGCACATCAATATGAAGAATGTGAATGTTACTTTCAGCAACGTTACTTTGGAAGCCTATCTCACAAATGGCACTGTCAGTATGAACAGTAGGTATCTTGTAGAAAAAAAAATGTACTTGGTGAGCTAATATTTCCTGTCATAGTTTGTTTTTTTGGGGTTTTTAAGTCCTGATTAATGAATAGTATTGAGGCAGGTACAAACTGCACCTGAACCTCTGATAGCAGCACCTTTTAAAATGAATGGACCTGCTTCAGGTTTTTTCTGTAGGGGTGTCAGCATCTATGACTAGAAGATAGTGCACTGGATTCTCATGGCTTTTGAACAGGGATTAGGGAACATTCCTTCTGTTCATGAGTATTTATGGGTGTAAGCATGTGCTGCAGTAGGTCACCTGGGCACATGGCCAGAATTCCTGGTTTTAGTGGTATCTGGTAACTTCCAAGCATTATGCCTCTACCAAAGCAGTTCGAAATAGTATGTGCTGTGGGGAAAAATTAATGATATAATAATAGAGAGCTGGTCTGTAGGAAACATATATATATATATATATATGTATATATATGTATGTATATCTTCCTACAGGAGGCTTTATGTATGCTGTAACAGTGGTGTTCTTTCTCTGTTGTGCTCTGTCACAGTCACTTTTTGTCCTGATTGCTAGTATTGAAAAGCCTTTTGGAAATGTCCCTGCTGTGATGATTAGAAAGCAAACTACCCCATAGTGTGCTCATATCCTTGACTTCTGTGGCAATGCTCTGCAAACATGAAGAGCCATGTAAACTGATCACCCACGCTGTCTTAAGGAGTGATAAATCTCTGCCTTTTGGGGCAAGTAAGAGGTCTTTGTCTTCTCTGGGAAATGTAGAAACTTTCTTAATGCTGTTAATCCCATTTATGCAGCTGTTAAGTTGAAATGAATCTTAAAATCAGGGTAGTCAGTGCTGGCATGTGCCATGTGCCTTCTACAGGTTTATCTCTGCCTTGTGCCATATCTCTGAAAAATGCAGGGACTATTATCTGATGCATTGACTTCTTTTTATGGCTGCCTCTCGTGACTGGCTTCAATTTCATTGTGTATCATTCTCTTGATCAGTCTTTTCCATTCGGTGAACTAGTTTGCAGCAAAGATATGCACCTACATTTGTCATGTAAAAAACCCCAAAGTTATCAACCAAGTTATCAGCAGGCTTGAACATAAGCCATGATATTGGGAAAAGCTGGTTTTTAACTTGTACAGAATCTTCCTACTGTGTAATACTTTTCCTTTTAAGACCACCCTTTGTCTGTTTATAGTCCTTTGCTTAAAGAAATTCAGTATTGCATTGTTTCTGGAGGGTGTTTCTTATGCAACACAAATTTGTCAGCATTTGCTTTATTTTCTATTCCTAGACTTCCTTCTCTATTTTTTTTTTTTTTTCAGGTTAATGTAAATGCTGAATTTGCCATGATCACTTTCCCAGAGTTGCTTTTCTCCATCCTGTTATCACTGTCTTGATGAAACTATTGATCCTCAGAACAAACATGTGGTTTCCTATGACCTTGGGATAGACACTGGTCTGAGTTCAAGCTGGGTTTTTTGTTTACACATTCCTGTTATCCATACTGTCATATGCAGGTTTTTCTTTAAATTATCATAATCCCTAAGTTATTATTACTGTCTTGGATCTGCACCCAGGTATTTCCTTTTTTTTTTTCATTCCTACTGCACAATGAGTTCTCTCTCCTTGTTTTGTGTGGCTTTTTTTTGTTTGTTTCTTTGGGGTTTTTGTATTTGGTTGTTTTTTATTGAGGTAAAGAATTCTCACTATTTTTTTTAATCTTCTTGACCCTGAAATCACACTGTTCTTTCCAGATCTCTTAATTCTTCCTGTTCTTGTAGGCTCAAGACTTCCCCTGTCCTTTTGGCAGCTAGTTATCAATGAACTTTAGATCTGGAATTCTCCCTTAGCTTTTTTTTCTTCCCCTGCCAGCTTTCATTAAAAGATATTCATGCTGGTGATCTGAACAAGGCTTACTGAGGGGGAGAAGACTCGGTATGAAGTGCATGTTTGCATCACTAGTAATGGTAACTTCTGTCAGTGTACCTGGAAGTTAGTGACTGAGGTTATGGTGGTGATTATCTGCACCTCTGAAGTAAAGGAGGCTTTCACTTTATCTGTGTTGGTAGTTTAGTCAGTCACCTTTCTGAAACTGTCAGAAAAAGACATAAGAATTTGTCTTGTCTTCAGATCTGTCTTGAGGAGTTATTAGGAGCTATGCTGTAAATCAGTATAAATACTGTATCAAGACTCTGCCTAGGACAAACTTCCACTTGAAGTATTGCTTGCTTCCATCTCTGCCAACTTGAGTAAGACCTGTATGTGTTGAGGTCTTGCAGATGGAGGGAAATTCTCCCTTGAAGTACTAAGTAAAGCTGCTGTTTGGTTTATTTGCTAGGAAACAATCACATTTTGGTTCCTGAGTAGTATCAGCCTACAAAAGATAGGGTCACTCCTCCACTCACCCACCTTCCCTTTGCTCTTTGACTTTCCAGAAATGGAGTAGAAATATGAAAGTGTGCTATTTTGGCATCTGTGTGACTTCAGAAGGTGTGGTTTGAGTTCCTCCTTCTGAGCCATCATTGAAAGTTAAGCTGCTTTTAAGTTCAGAGGCTATTTATTAGGTATCTAGTGTCCATAAGATACTTAGAGATTACATTTTAGAAGTAGGACCTTTGAGTCTGAATTGACTGCTGCTGCAGTTGCTGATGTCCTTAAAGTCTCCTGCTGATGTCTCCTGCTGCAAGCTGTTGTCCCTGACACATGGAGATGACCCTGGGTTGGAACATTCAAGCCTCCACAACAGTGATGTCTTTGCTATGACCTTTGGTTTTGGCCCATATGTTTAATGCAGGAACCTTCTTATCTTTCAGATCAAGTTAAGATCTTGCTCTGCCAGGTGTTTGCGAGTATTTTGGCAAATAAATGAGGGTCACTGTTCTTCCTCTCTTTTGCCTTGGAAGTTGGTGGTGAACTGGATGAAAGGAGAAGTCTTACACATAGTCACTCAGCCTTGCACCCCTGGTGGTGGGTGGCTACTAATGCAGGACTAAAGGGAGGGTGGATGTGAGAGGAGATAGTAGAATATTTGCCAAAAGAAGTAGTGTCCTAGAATCCTGTCGGTAAGGTTAGAAGAGCCACAGCACTGCTGTGTGGACTTGAGCTCCAGTAATACTTCAGTGTTACTGTGGGTACTGCCAAAAATCATGACCTAGTGTCCTCACCGCCTGGTAGCGTAGTGGATGGAGGGAAAGGAGAAAAAGCATCTCCTGGAAGACCACTTCTAACAGTGGACAGAACTATTCCTCTGCTTCTAGCACAGGAGCACCCCGAGTGTCTGAGGGGCAGTCATCTCAGCCTTGTTGTGAACACAGAGCAGGAACACTGGCTCTGTCAATACAGCAGTGTCATATTTACCCCGACTTGATAGCAGAGTGAAATGACAGACATGAATGAAAGCAGTCACCAAGAACTTCTGTAAATAACAGCAGAGGTGTCATTTTCACGTGCCAGCCTTTAAAAGTGTCTCAAACTCTGCAGCAAGAGTTTAGGTAATGCTTTACCATTGTGCTTCTTGGCTTTTATTATCTTCTATTAAGGAAAGCTACTTGAAATTGTGTCCTCCTTTCCCTTGAGGATTAAAAAGGTAGAGCATCCTGCAGCTTCGTTTTGTTTGGTAATGACTGTTTCCCTTTCTCTCCAGAGACAGAATGTGCTGAAGATATGGTCTCTACTACGGCTGTAGCACCTACCACTCCTAAGCAGACCACTAGCCAGGTTCCAACAACTAGCCCAGCACCGACTGCATCGCCCCCAAATCCTGCAGTTGGTAAATACAATGTGACCGGTCCAAATGGAACCTGTGTACTTGCCTACATGGGGCTACAGCTTAATATCACTTATCTAAAAAAAGATGAAAAGGTACTTTTTTTTCTTTCTTCAAAGCCTTCAGATTCATTTTTTTGAGGAAAACTTTGTAAATTATTATTGGCTAACTTTTTTCTTTTAAAATCTAGTTCTTTGTAGTGCTCACCCATGATTGTCCTTTGTATGAGCTGCATAATTTGGACTAGACTGCTGAAGATTTAAATAGTTCTCTTCTACTGAAAGTGGTCATTAAAGATTTTATCCATTCCGTAAGAGTACTCAACTTTTGTCATGTGTATGCAGCCATTCCACAGAAGCAGTAAATATCAAGACACAAATCTTATTATCAAAGATGCTATCTAAAGATTTTAAAAATGTTAAATAAAAGACAGGAGTTAGGCCTGAGGCACCTGAATGGAAACAGCAAATGCCTATTGGGAGGGAAAATTATTACTGCTTTAAAACTGGACAGGCTTGTGACTTAGTTACTTTCCAGCCAGCACTGAAAGGGCTTGGGTTTGACTTCAGTGCTTAAGAATGGCAGGGGTTGGAAGGGACCTCTGGAGAGAAGTCCAACCCCCCTGCCAGTGCAGGATCACCCAGGGCAGGCCACACAGGAACAGACCCATGCAGGTTTTGGAAAGTGTCTAGAGAGCTACTTAGTGGCTGATCTTAAGAGCACAAATGCTACATGGCTTATGTAAGATCCAGCTCGGACACAGGATCTTTCCCTCTGTTGTTGATGCAAAGCCCAGCTTGCCAGCTCCATGGACAGCCCTGCTACCTGCTACCCAGTAAGGCAAGGCTGAGGTGTAATCCTGAAAGGGACTGCTAAAGACCTTCAACCAGAAACAGTGACTGAGGGTCAGCAAACTTTTATGTTCAGTAGAGCTTTGTTGTACGGACCTTTGACTGCAAACTGCATTCTCCTATCCCGTGGCTTAATCTGAGGTAACAAGGACAAGTGCAGACAAGCTAAATATGGCTGCTTTTGTGTAGTTTTAGTTGGATCTCGGTGATAAAGGACCTGGTGAGAAGCATGGCATCTCTATAGGTTTTAGATGCCCAATGCAGTACGTGGTGGTGTGAAGAAATCTATTGCATTTATTTATGATGATGATGACTGAGGGGTAAAATCATGAGCACCGATAGCTGGAGTGTGCCTGTACAGTAGCTGGTTCGGATGGCAACTGTGGCCTAGACACCTTAAGGGCATGAAATTCCCTGAGGTGTGTTCTGTAGCACAGCATTCAGGCTCTGCTGGAACAGTTGATGTCTAGTGTAATGTCCACTGAGGAGGTGGCAAATACATTTTCCAGTCACATGAAGGTCAACTAAGAGCTACTGAAACATTTCTCTTTGATTGTTTGGCAAATGCGTTTAACCCAGAGCCTTCTGCGGATACAGGGCAGTATAAAATCATGTACCGTGGGCAAAGGTAAAGCATTTTGAGTGGAAGTGACTTGCAAGATGATTGTCCTTACAGGTTGATTGCTTCTCCATTATGTCCAAGTAGTGTTTTACAGCTCATTGCCCCTTGTATAGTGGTAGTTATTTATGTTTTTCCTTCTGTTGCTAGGATCAAAGATGTTTAGCATGGAGAAAGCAGCAGGTTACTGGTTGCAGAAAGCTTTTAGGCACGCAGAGGTGCCCTTTGCTCTCTGTGCCAGCCTGGTAACTCATGTGCAACTTACACCAGCCTGTAGCTTGCACCATATCTGCCCAGTTGTCTGTAACGTGGGCAAACACAGCACTCTATGCACATGAGTACAAGCAAGCTAGAAGCCAACTGAATGTAGGGTGATGTGTTAGTCTCTTTAAATATAAAAAACTGATCCTTTTCTCCTCAGATGGCTTTGGATTTGCTGAATTTCATACCACATAATACAACTTCTTCCGGGACGTGTAACAATACATCTGCCTTGTTGCATTTGACTTTTGAGAAAACAAGCGTTGTCTTCCGCTTTGCACTGGTAAGAGTCTCTAGACAGCGTGTAGGGCCTGCAGGACTTCCCATGGGGGAATAGCAGTCAGGGAGAGTACAAGAGAAAAAAGATGCAACGCCAGGAAAGGGAGTAAATAATTCCTTTGTTTTCAATACTAGGATTTAGAGGGCTTAATACTTGGTCAGTGCTGTGAGGAATGACTGTGTACATGTGTGTATGCACACATGCATATGTATACACAGGACTCTCTTTGTTTTGGATGACAATTTCCTTTACAATTGTATTGCCTACTTTCTAAAGCTGCTTCTCCACAGAAGCTGCTTTAAAACTGTACCTGTAGCACAGGTGAGACCATTGCACTAGCCTGGTTAAGGCATGGGTGGCACTATGCTTGTAGTCTGGAAGCCCAGACAGCAGTCTGAGGGGTGGCCCTTTCCTTGTGCAGGTTCCCTTCCCCAAAGTAACCTTCCTTAAGGTGCATACCTTCTGTGGCTTTTCTCTCCTGAGGTGCAGCTAAGCTTCTCCCTTGAATGCTCATCCCAATTCTGGGCTACACTTTGAAAACCTCTCTCAAAATGTGTGCAGAATTGGATCCAAATATTAACACCTTATGCTGTAAATTGTTAGCTTAAATGACAGCTACTGGTTTGTTGGTTTTGTTTTCTTTTTTAAAGAATGCAAGTAATGAAAAATTCTTCTTGCAAGGGATAAATGTAAGCACAACTCTGCCTGCTGAAGCAAAAGGTAAGAACTTTTAACAAGTGCACTTTCAGTGACTACTTCTGTAAATATTAAGGGTTGCCTGCATTAAAGAGCATGTTAGAAATGTTGGGGATGAATGTACTGAGTTGAAGACCTATGAGCTTACAGCATTTGCTCTTCAGGATTGTGTCATAAGAGTGTTTCTCTTGCACAGTTCCGCAGTTTGAAGCATCAAACAACAGCATGAGTGAGCTGAGAGCTACAGTAGGGAACTCCTACAAGTGCAGCATGGAGGAGAATCTCCAGGTCACGGACAAAGCCCTCGTCAATGTATTTAATGTTCAGGTCCAGGTTTTCAAGATTGATGGAGACAAATTTGGGGCAGGTAAGAAGTTTACATTTTGTGGGGGAGCCAAAGATTTGTGAAGTACACTTTGATATAAACAATCTGTAGTCAAATATCAGCTTGTGGGTGCTACGCTTGGTCTCTGCATGCCCTGCCACAGATGATGTGGGGGCTGACAAGATGTCTGAGTTGAGGCTAGTGTGAGAGTTATGTAAAAAGCTTTGAAATACCTAGGGCGCTTTTCCTGTGGTCCTGAGAAGAGTTAAACAACATTAACTTTCCCTCCTAACACTATGCAGACAGTTGCATGAAAGGGGCAAAGTTCTGGGAATTCTCTTAACGCTGCCCTTTGTGACTGGTTAAAGTCAAACAGCTAGAGGAAGAGTTGCATGGGTGTATTTATGATGGCCAAACTTGTGCATAACAATGGCTTTTGAGGAGGAAAAAAGTATTCTAAAACTCTCTCTTGGGCATACAGCTAGTACTAGGAAGGCTCCATCTGTAATGATCATAGTGGACTTGGCTTCCTTTTGGTTGTTGGTGAGCTAAGCTAGAAGTTGACTTGAGCCAGTTTTATCTTATGTGCCAAGAGCAGAAGCTTGAAGTTCTAGATATAGCCATCATTTGGTGCAGTAATGCCTAACGTGGATCTCTTTCTCTCTCTCCAGTGGAAGAATGTCAGATGGATGAAAATAACATGTTGATCCCTATAATAGTTGGTGCAGCCCTTGCCGGTCTTGTTCTGATTGTTTTGATTGCTTACTTGATTGGCAGAAAGAGGAGCCATGCTGGATATCAAACAATTTAATGACTTGCACTGAAATCCAGTGTAGATGAAAAGCAATTGCAAGAGCTGGGGAAAAACGCCCACACACTTCCCCTGAGCTAAGGTTGATATTGTAAGGGAACATCTTTTCTTGCAAATTGCTGCTTCTTTAAAGTCTGCTTTATTAAATGTGAAATCATCTTGCAGCATTTAACTATGCACAAAAATAACTTCTGAAAATTCTGGTGTTTAATTTTGCTAACTAGTTTAAATATTTACCCACTTAGAAACAAGCTAAAAGTTTTTAAGGGTGCTTTTTTGGAATTGGCATAAGGTCATGTCTGCTGAAGATACCAGAGAGGGACGTTGCTAATTCACACTGACTCAGTTTCAGAACTCTTAACAAAGGGAAAAGGTTCATTCTTTATACTGCTGCCATCCAGCGATGGTGTTAATTATACTGATGATGCTTTTAAAAAAATTCAGTAACAACTGACAAAACTGAAATTTAAAATCTGAACTCCACCTTGTCTGTTAGGTGTGTTGGTTTTTTTTTTACTAAGCTTTAAGCTCAGTGCCTGGCATATGCAGGGTGTGAACAACGCAATACTCAAACCTTACAGGAACTCTTTATGAATGGATAACTCCCCTGTTTGATATTTTTGATGCTATGCCAGCTTGTTAGGAGCTGGTACTTTTTTAAAATGGGTGTTATTTTTATTTACTTTCTTTTGTAAAGTGATTTCAGTCTCTGCTGTTGGAAGGTCCAGAGAGATCCTGTCACTGCACATGTGTACAGTATAGATCTTGATCTGCTGATTCTCTTGCTTTAAACTTGGCTGGGGGGTTGTACACTTTAAGGATCAGTTCTTATGTATGCATTGCCTGTAACAATGCTAATAAAGACACTTTTTTTTCTGTATATCTTAGTGTTGCTGATCACTTGTAAACATTTGACCATTTAGTAAGTGCTGAAGTCTTGGTTTGGCTCCACTTGGGAAGCTTTAAACAATTCTTAATGTAACTCCACACTAAACGAGTTTTTTTCTCTGTGGCACAAAGGTGAGGTTTAACTGTGTAAGTATCTGCAGAACAGTCCCTTGTTCTGGACTTTGTGCTTGGAAACTGGCAAAGCTTCTGTGTGAGTAACCTGAGATCTGGAGAAATGAACTCTTCCATTAAATTGGTGCTTACTGAGAAATGTCAGGATATTGGTCTGCCCTGCTAAGCATTGCTTTCTGAAAGTGCTGCTGAGACACTTGATATATAAGGAGTAGAAATGACATGTGTTTTATTTTGAACTTGGATTCTTACCATGGAGTAGGAAATACATGTCTGCTGAGATCTATGGGTTTGGTGTTGTGCTGGAAATGAACATTAGTGTTTAACACTAAAACATGGGAGTCAGGGAAGCTTTAACAGTGCTAGCTACGCAGGGCACACTGACCAGCAGAACTGAGGGCGTGGCAGCAAGGCTGGTATACTTTGGACCATCTGCCCTTCTACCTTGAAGGTACCTACAAACTATGGATGTTGCCAGGGGTGAAAAAAACTTGTATTTCTTAATGCCTGCTGATGTACCAGAAGTGTGGTACTGCTAATGTCTTTATAATTCAATCTTTAAGGAGAAAGGAGTCTGTCTAGTACTGTAAAGGACAGGATAGTTTGGAATCACACTTGTCTAGAAAAGCACTCATCTACTAAAAAGTTTGTGGGGCTTCCCCCCCTGCTAAAGAGTAAAAGAAACTCAGTCTTCAGGGTGGGTCAAAAAAAATCCCAAAACAACCACCTTCCTTGGCAAAGAATGAAGATAGCTTGAAGTAGAGTCTGAAAAGGAGTGTGGTGTTAAAAACCTCACCTTTTAACATTATTTCAACACGGAGAATAAAAAGTACAAAAAGTATCTTTAGTCTGTCATCTTTCTTCCCCAGCAGGGAGGAGAGGAAAAGGCTTTGGCCACGAGAGGGCTCTGTGAGGACAAGCACATGAGGATCAGGCCCCCGGCCCCCATGGGGCTGGAGCAGGAGCAGGCCAGGGCTGCTGCTTCCCTGGCTTCTGCCAGTGGGAAGATATTTAGACTTGTGTTAAGCTTTGTGTTGTACAGCTTTGGAAGGGCCCCATGCCTCACCCTGTGAAGGAAGGAGTCTGCTTGTGTTTACAAGTGTTCCTCCCGAAGTTTTTTGGGACACGGGTATGGGGATATAGCTCCTGTAGTGTAACCTCAGTACAGCAGCACAAAGCACAGCACCCCTTGCAACACACACTTTCAGATTTAAGTTACTTGTTACCTGCTCTGGTATAAAGCTATAAAGCTATAAATAATATTGAGTGGTTAGAGAGGCACTTTTGCTTCTGCTTTCTGGAGCCTGGACTTGTACCTGTTCCCTGCTGCCTTTACCTGAAGAGATGTTATACATTGTGTGGAGTAAGTGGTAGTGAAGCTAAAGATCACCTTCCTCATTGCTGTCTTGCACTGCACCTTGCCCTCTTATTGAGTTCCTTAAGTGAGAGCTGCAAGGAAAAAGGAACATATGTCTATTTGAGCCAACTAAGGGAAGTCAAGATTGAGAATTGTGTATCTTACTCTCTTCACATCCAGAAACAGGTTCTGACAAATTAAATTAATTTATTTGGTACAAATGATAGTGATGTCACAGTTAATACAGTAGGACAGATATTTAATTTTATATACTTGTTTTCTTTTAACATTACAAAATGCCCTGAAAAGACAAGGATGGTGGCTGGTTTTTTTTAAGGAGCTTCCTAACACTAGTCACATCCTAATCTGAAAACACATGAATCCTTAAAAAAACCCCAAACAAAACACCAACCCCCCCCCCCAAAAAAAAACCCAAAAAAAAAACCAAAACCACAACAACCACTAAGCACAGAACCACCAATTCCATACTGTATGTCAGACTTGAGAACTGAAGTGTTAACAACACTTACTTGAAAGGCGGGAAAAATTGGTCAAGTGTCAGTTGACTCATGGAAAGCTTAAAGTGTGCTTTAGTCAGTGCAAATTGAGGAATGTGTCAGTTACTGTTGTGTCTTGACCACCTGGTTAAGTCTGGTGAGTTATCCCTGAGAAAGCAGCTTCTCCCTACAAGTCTCTCTGAGTTTGTTGATTGTTGCCATGGACAAACTTCCAGGGTCTGTGAATATTTTCTGGGGGCAAAAGGAGAAAATTCATAGTTAAAAGGCTAGCTTTGGACAACATGCTGGAATTCTTATGTAATTCAAGTGTGAAATCCTTGCTTTGATACCTATACTGTGAAAATGCTTAGTGCTGTCCAGCCTTCTTGTAACAGGGCAGCATCTTCATCTCATCTGCTGTAAAGACACAGTAAACCTGCAGCTGGTGGCAAGTGCTCTAAGTTACACAAAAGCAACACTACAAAAGCTACTTTGAATACACGTGTCCAGTTGATTATTCTAGAAGGCATTTGTACTGGTGGAGGGCAGGCTTATTTAGAACACATTCAAACCATCCTGCCTAATGTTACAAAGTGCCTTTGTTTTGCAGTGCTACCCCAAGTTGTTCAGGCTGCAGAACACACATGAACTAGGATGTACTACTGAAAAATCATCACCCTCACCCTACTGCCTTTGCTCTTTACTGCCCTGGAAAGCCTGGCAGAGCTGTGTGTGGATATAAGAATTTGAGGCATGCCCAATACTGTCATACATCTCTTAATTGTTTTGCTTGCTTGCTTTGACTTGTTACTCAAGTGATATATTTGTTTTAGAGAAAGTAGACGAAACATTTAAAGACTAAACAAAGCTATGAAGCTTGCTGCAAGTTTATACACTTCAATCTTTATGCACTTTAAGATGTGGGGGCCCCAACTAATTGACAGCTCTGGAGATGAGATTATAAGATGTGCCAGTTCTGAACAGCAATCTGTTAAAGCAGCCTGCATGGCATTAAACTCAAAACTTGTTCAGGAGGAGGAAGGCATAAAATACTCAACTGTCATCACCTCTGTTGGTATTGGTATCTGTACTGCTGGTAAAAACCCGAACAAACAAATCCCAACTCAAAACTATGTGTTTCAAAGTTACCTAAGAACCTAGCCTAGATTATTTATTTAATTGCCTTCAAAGCCCCCTCCCTCCAGTAACCAATGCAGTTAAAATAAACTGGGGTATGCAGGGTAACTGCAAGAAAAGGGTACTTAGTTTCCCAAAACAGTTGCTGTAAAATAGAACAATTAAAAACAGGGGAAGGGGGGAGGAAAATAGTCCTTCAAGGACAAGTGTTTGTAAAACCTCTGAGCTGATATTCTCCCGGCAGTTAACATTTAACAAAACTTATTCTAAACACTTTATAGAATAAGAAAACCCCTCAAATATCTCCCTTCTAAATTAAAGCTGTACCTGCAATTTGTTTTTCTTTTGCTCCTTTAAATAAAAGGCTCACAAACAAGTAAAATATTTTTTCTTCTACATGAGCAAAAATGAAACACCTGAAGGAGATGCTACTGCAACAGACCTATGCACAGAGCTCTGATGTGAGCATGAAATTCTTTTCAGGGTAAAAGTCAACTACTGGGATGTAGCTTTGTGCACACATAGCAAACAGTGATAGTGGAGTTGGCCAAGTGCTTTATGGCAGATGTGCTCCTGGTTTGGTTTTTTTTTTTTTGCAGCTACCATCTTTTACATTTCCATCTTCTGAGTTAAGCTCTAAATCTAATGTTCCATACGTGTTTGGCATCCAATCTTAATAATTTACAAGAACAATTCTTATTTTGCAGATTGTCATAAAACTTGGGCACTCAACTTTTTTTTTCCCCCCTGGAAATAAGCACTCAATGCTACCTTTTTGTTCTAAACAGAATGCTTTATATTCTGGTGCTATGAAGATTTCTCAATGGAAATTTAAAATTCACTGTATGATTATTCTGCAATACTCTGTTACAACTCATCTGAAAAAAAATAGCACAGGAACACCATTTCTCATCAGACTTCCTGCCTTAACTGGGCAGCTTAAGGGCAAAAAGATTTTTTTCCCCCCCTGTATGACAAGTAATGTCAAGGGATGGCTCTAGGTATACTTAGATAATATTTCTTTCAAAAAATTCTTAGCAAGGTTTGAGTTTCTTACATAAAAATGTTGTTCATCTTTTCTGCCTTTCCCACAGATCCATTTTTCCTAATTGTATCCATCTTTTTGACTGAGCAAAACATTGCATCATTTCCAGCAAGTCCAACTTGTTTTTAACTTGTGACAAAAGCTGCAGAGAATTTACCTGCATGAAGCTGTGACACTCTGTTACAAGTGGTCCTTTGGTGATCTGCTTAAATTTATCACAAATATCAGGGAAATTGGTGGCTTCCAAAATAAAAGCTTGGTGTTGCTTAATTAACGTTAAGGCCACACGGAAAATGATCTTTGACCCTTCATAGAATAAACAATCCCATATTCGGAGCACAGTCTGCAGGAAAGGAGAGAATTCAGATTATAGCTTCTTGATTTCCAGGAGGGAATTATTACTAAAGCAGTACAAATAAAAAATTTACTATAAGGGTATATTAAGAGAACTTTGTTACCATTTACCTCTACTGGAAGAATGTCAATGAACAAGCAAATAAACCAGCGTGACACCACTAAGGTCCACATGACTCCATGTCTTTCCATCAGCTCTGCCACAGCTGGAACTTTCATTTTCACAAGTTCTCCAAGGACTTCCTGATCAGTTTTCAGGCCCAACATTGCAGGACTGTAATAATCTTGGGAGAGAAGAAAGCAAAATTCTGGAATCTGGGTGTGGTCTGGCCACAAAATTGAGAGCTGAGCATATAAAAGCATGTTGAGCCCTATGAATCCCAAGGTGAAGTAAATTAAAGCACTCAGCAGGGATGTCTGCATTGTGGTCATACAGCACATCGCTTTCAGCCAAGGCTGATCCCTCTGCACAAACACTTCATTCATACCTACCAAAGGATCTTCTTTCCCTCTGATGTTTTTTGGCAACTCATTCTTCCTTCCCAAGGAAGGATAACTGAGGTAGTTTTTAACTGCTAGTTTAAACTTCAAAAGTCTTATTAATATTTAAACAGTTCAGTATAACCACCACCTCCTTCCTCCTCCTCCCTCTGGGGGGGTGCTGCACACCTCCCAGTCCACACAACACCCAGACAGGTTAAAAAAAACCCAAACCAATTAGTAGCCTTTAGATTGGGTCATCTGAGCAGAGATTCTGGCGGCCAGATACCACTTCTCTTGGAGCGTGACCTAGCCATTAAGTTAAGCATTTATCTCTTTCTTATTCTCAGCCAAAAAAAAAAAATCCCACTTTTTATAGAATAATCCCAAAAGGAGGTGAATGACAGATCACTTGTGCAACATCTCCTCTTAATTTATCTACAAGACAGGGCTTGAAATTAGACCTACTGCTGGTCACTGCACTAAATTGTTACACCCCAAATTAAGAACAAAGGAGCACAGCAGGACTTGGTCTTTAAGGAATTCATCTTTTGGGTTTAGGTGTTGACAGAAACCTTTAAACCGGATGTGATGGCTCTGGCCCTAGGAAGCAATCTTTGATGGCTCCATAGTGCTTTGCTGAAAGAAAGAAATGGTAACACAAGCACCTCTGTATGTGTTTCTTTCCTTCAAGGATGCTGGAAAGCTGCAATTCAGGTTTCTCTAACTTGGCTGGTTTCTGCCAAGGTTCCAAGACACACACAGCGTAGGCCAATGGCTCACATGAAGGTGAAGGAATTGGAAAAAGCAAAGTCTGAACCTCCCAATGCCACACGTGAGTTTAAGAAGATGTCCAAATTATGCAGTACGTTTATAACCACTTTAATTTCTCTAATGAAATCCCAAAAGCAGTTTAATATCAGCTCTTTTCTGTGTCAAAGTTTTTCTGGAACAGACTTCCCACTCCAGAAGCTGTTTGCTCTGCCTTTGTCCTGTCCAAACTGCAAAACATCTACACGAGTTTTTATGGTACTAAGGAGCATCACATTCAACCTTGAGGAATCTAGCTGTTTGTGTCTCATCCTAATTTCTTTGTTCCCACTGATAGGAAAAACTCCTCTAAAGGCAAAAGAGCCACCACCAGTAGATAGATTCCTTTAACCATTTGCCTTTCAATTGCCTGTAGGGAATTGCTCAAAGGGAAAGCTTTGAGAGCTAAAGTGCAAGTAACCCCATGAAAAAGTGTACTAAAAGCAGAGTCACACCAGGACCTCAAAGCCAATACAAAAACCTCTCTTTTTTTGCATATTGTTTTAGCATTGTGCTCATTTGTGACCTGGAATGCAGGTGAAGTAACAGTAACTGGCTGAGTAAACCTTTTCTGAAATGTTGCTTTAACATTAAGTGAAAAAACAAGGAATCACATTTCAAAGAAGCCTCCTCTTCCCTCCCCTTCCTCCTCCTCATTTTATACATCCACAAACCTTTTTTTATTTTTTTCTTATCCCCCCCTCCTCTTTTTTTGTGCTCCTGAGACACGTGGATACTTAAAACATCCTCAAGTTACCACTGGCGAGTGTCCTCAGAAGGAAGGACAGCAGCCCACACGTGCTCTGCCCTGCGCCATCATCCGATACGCTGAAATGAACAGCAGCTGCTATTTTTAATGTGTACAGCAAAGTGTAAATGTCAGGATCTCAGTGAGAACACAACCAGACACCCACCCAGCTTTTTGAGAGCTGGCGAGTAAAAAGTTAACAGCCAGGCAGCTTGGATACATCCCTCCTTGAGTTACTGAAGCGGCAAGCAGCCGGGAAGCCTCCGTGTACATTAACATTTTGTTCAAGTTCCTTAGATTGTACTGCTGGTCAGAAGGGAAAAAGGAACTATTCATCTATCTGGGGCAGCCTCCTGCTGTTCCCTGTGGAGCAGGGGCAGCTCCCATGTGCCCTGGTACACAGCACTGCAACGTTCCTCACAGTGCTGCTGCAAAACAAGCGGCAGGAGCGAGTAAGGATTTTATGCAGATGCCAGTAACTGAGTAGCAGGGTTTTTTTTCCAGGATCTTAGCTGCCAGTTCACCAGAGAAAGAAGTTAGAATAAACAATCTGCATCCAAGACATTTTTATATGTAATTATTATATATTATAGTTAGTGTGGGTATTAATTATAATTATTACCTGTGATATGTAATTATTTAGCATATAATTTTACTGTGTATATATATACACATATACATTTACATATAAAAGTATGTATAAAATTAGCTCCTTAAATGAGGAAAGCCACATTTCCAATTATCCAGAAACATTCCTGCAGGACCCCGTATCTGTGCAAAACTTGCCCAGAGATCACTTGCGAGGCACATGAGGGCACTGCCATAGCCCGGGGGCAGGACAGACCCAGCCTTACAGCTCTCACATTATCTTGGGAGGGCAGCGTTACCCCTGGAGGGGAGCCAGGCCTCCAGGCACAGCCACCCCAGAACACCCGCACCCTGCCTGGGGACTTGCACCGAGTCACTGGGGCTATGCAGCGGTAGCCAGAACTACACTGGTGAGTCAGAAGAGGATTCAGCATCATGCCAAGCCACCTTTCACAGTCCATGGCTGCTCTCACTAGGGAAGATGATTTGTCACTCTGTTCGGTACTGAAGTGCTTGGTAACATTTAACTTGCACAGCTCTTCCACTCTGTTCTTACTTGCTTGGGATGCGCAGTCCCTGAGCCTTCTGGAAATGTCCCCTCAGCAAAAATCCTGCAACCCTCCCTTGCTGCAAATGTTTCACTGCGTGCCCTATTTTCCTAATCTTTTATAATTGGCTGCTCTGCCCAGAATCTTTCCCTGAAGTCAAGATATCCTTGTTTATAAACAAGTCTCCAGAAGCCTAACCCTCCCCCACACCACAAAGCTGTTTTCCACAAGATACTGTGCAGCAAGTGATTTTTACCCACCATCAAAATACATTCACTTTATGTTCCTTTCATATCTTATGAATTATTTGTAATTTCTAGATATGCATGTTCCAGATTTAATTAATGTATTCATTATTTCTTCCTCCCAATAATCTGTCAAAATACTGAACAGCTGATGACCCAGAACAGACACAAGTCAGAAACTGTTCCCAATCTGTCACTTAGTAATTAAAAAAAAAAAAATATATAAATCATATGTAGGCTAATTATATGGTGTATCTATTGATCTAGGTTGGTTTATAGGAATGCCTTCTGACAATATATCATCCCCCTGAAAAACACATGGCCAGATTGCTTCCTTTTATTCCTCAAATTGTCACACGGAAGCGATAACGTTAACGCTTAAGTGAACACACGCTGCATTACTTCCCGTTGCATCTTTGGAAGGCAACAAATAAGATATTGAATTATAGATTATTGTTATTATATTATTAAATTCCAGAAAAGTGTCTAGATGAAAATTAAGTTTCCCAATACAAAACTCCACATTTCCAAGCTCTTTTGTAAACTGGCCCTGGGCTTTCCTTCATTTCCTCTCAGCTTTCCATTGTCTGTTGCTTACCCGCATGATGTGCCCCTGCTTTGCCTACTCGCTCATTCCTGGTGCCCACCTATGGATCTCAGACACCTTGTTAAGCTTAGGAGTGCCCAAGAGAGCAGCAGAGGGCAACGCAGGCAGCACCCCACATGGAATTCACCCCACCAACTGCCTCTCCCTCATCCTGACCCTGAACTGCAGCACAGCCCCATGGCTCTCCCGGGGTCATCGGCTTCTCTTCCCATTGGAGTCAAGCATCAAAAATGAAAAGCTGGCCTCACCAACTGCCAGGTATTTTATTGCTACTGAACAAACACCACAGGTAAGTGGGTGAAGGGACTTTTTTCTTTGTTTAAAGGGCTTTCTGTTACTAACACTGGACTGACTATGACAGGCTGTCACTGAGCTCGAAACCTGTCCTAGCTCAGCATCTGGCACAGAGATATTCCTTAAACTGCACTTCACTGTCGCTCTATCGCAACAGTTAGCACCTCTCCAAGTCCTGCCAGGATGTCCAGGACTAAGACAGAACTGCCTGTTTGTGCTCCAGAACAGTAATGAGATTTGCAGGAAATAAGGATAAAGCTTGTAGGGACTGTACGACCTTGTTCTCTGTTACAAATAGATTAAGAGGTTCCAAAAATAAGTTTAAGCAGCAGTTACCTCTACAATTAATTACCTCTAATTGCAATTAATTAATTACCTCTACAAGTCAGAGCTGCAGAAGTTAAAAAAGAATCCTTTATGTCTATTGTGCATATGTTGGGTTAAATAGAAATACTCCTACTGGAACTAACAACAGATTGATCCTTAGTGTTCCAGAAATGCCCAAGACAAGACCTCAGCTCTGCTGCTCATCTTCCAGCATTTCTATTATTTCAAGAGCCTCTGTAACCCAGCTTGGGACAAACAGAGTTATTTGTCTTGGTGATCCAATTTATTCAACCAAACTGAAACATCAGCTGGTTTAACTTTTGTCACAGTCATAAGCAATGTAAAGTATTTCATTCACAAGAATGTTTATAATGTCCACGAGAGCCATGGCAGGGGGGAGAATTAACATCCTCTCTCCTCCTCCAAACGAGCAAAAATGTTTCATTCTTATACCAACATGCAATATTCAAAAATGTCTCCTTGCTTTAGATGTACACTACCATTTGGTACCACACCTCACTGGAATCCAGAAGACAAACAGAGCCAGCCTCAGTGCTGGAAGGCAACAGCCAGCATTGCCATGAGCAGAACTGGCCAACCGATGAAAAGCGCTCAGTGCTGCATTAAAAGTCAAACCCGAAACAGATTCTGCCACGTGCCTTTGAGAGAAAAAAAAAAATCTCCTTTCTAGTAATCCTTCCCTATACAACTTGTCTGTTTGCACGTAACTAAACACGGGATATTTTAAATAACCTTGGCAGCATAAAGCCTTCCTTTCCAAAATGAGACGCTATCGTAGCCGAGTTTATGAACACACATGGAATGAGTTTCATCACTGCAGTTACACAGAGGTCCAACTAGATTATGATAGCAGTCCCTTCTCACCTTCAGAGAATCTAAAGACCATTTATCCTATTCCTACACAGTGTATTGACTCACTCCCTCTCCCTGTTGGCAACCCTCAGCCTGCTTTGTCCAAGCAGGCAGGGCAATGTTCTGCTATTTTATTTCTACTGTGAAATAGTCCAAAAAGGTGCAATAGGTCTTCTAAGAATCTACATCGTGAGCCTGGCATAAAAAGTCAGACAACCTATGTTTGGGAGGAAATCAAAGTCACAACAGGAAACAGGGGAAGACCAAAAGTACTGCCAATTCTTTTTGCAATGTCAGGATAAAGCAACTGCCTGCAGATGTGCTGGCCAAAGTGATATCCTGCAGATAGGTGGTTAAACAGCAGGCTGAACTCTTCACAAAGGTGTTTTTAAAACAGAAGTTGATAATCTTTCAGGGAACTGGGAAAAAAAAATAAATAAAGTCCAACAAACAAACCAACCCAGAACAGGCTCAAGCAAGCCCAATGAATTCTGAATGGCAGAACTCTCTTAAAAGAAAAAGGAGAAAGAATGCAAGCATTTTACAAATGCTTACTGGTTGTGATACTCAGAGTATGCAAAATTTAGAACAACAGCACCATGAGAAATTATTTACGGTTAACACCTTTTCAGCAAGCACAAGAAGGCACTGTTTGATTGCTTCTACATAATCCCATCTGCCTGTATTCACCTTTTGCTTCTGATCCCAAACTTGGAAAACAGATCCCGTGGAGCAGAAAGAGCTCCTTGGTTTCCTATTTGCATTTCACACAGCACAGCTGGATTCTTAAGCAGATGTAGTAGCTACCATTTGGAAACTGAAGAAAGATGCTTGTTAATTATAAAGACAATGGAAAGAAAGGCAAAGTTGATAGCCTTCCAGACAGCACAGAAGGCAGAAGTGAAATACAAACAAATCATAGAATCCTTTCAGAGTAACCTCTCAGAGAAACAAAGTGAAGTTAGTGACATCTTAGTACAAATGTGACTTTCAGACATTCTAGGTATGGAGAATGAAACTGGCTAGGTCTTTTATTTATTTATTTTTAAATACTAACTCTTTTCTCTGCTGCTCAGCAGAGGCATTTGCATCATTAAAAACTAGTGAAGTTATAGTTGCCAAAATATTACCACACGGATAGAGCAAAATACTGCTGGCTAATTCTCGGTTCTTCTCTCGTCCCCCCTCTTCGTATCCACTACCACTGGAACTCTTCCTTTTGGGGACAGTGTTTTTTTCCTAGTATCAGTGAGCTGACAGACACCAATAGACACGGGTTACTCACCACTCGGTTGTTTGCCCTGGTTCCAGTTATTACACTCCATGAACTGTGCCAGTCTGAAAAGGCACATGCTTTGGAGAAGGCTACAGCTTACTGGGTTGCTGATGGTCCCAGAAGTCAAGTCTTTTAATTCACAAAACACTTTGACAGACTTTTAACACGACTTTCCTCAAATGGAGAGGAAATTAAGATTAGCACAGCTGCTTATTATGCCTGTAGAGGAAAAGAAACCTTTTGGTTTGGGTTTTTTTTGTTTGTTCGTTGGTTATTTTTTTTTAGTGAGTTTACAATTGTACAGTGAGTCTTGGTGACTGTTGACTTCAGCTGAATAAGGATTCCTGGATCTGTGGCTTAATTCCTCTATGGGATTAGGAAGAATAGCTATTTTATCCTAACACAGCACATATATTCTCTGGCACTTAAGAAGAATCCCAGCATTACACTTTCTTCAGGTCTTTACAAGAACGTTACAGTCACACCATGGGAACTAACGAGCACATTACTTAAAAGACTGGGGCAGAAGCAGGAGAATTATAACAGAGAGCTGGACAGACACATGGTTCTGGTCTGATATGTGGAGAGGGAAACCAATCCAGCCCTTCAATCTGAAAAAAAGGGGAAAGACAGACACAATCCTCTTACTTCAAGCTTGAAGTAGCTAACAAGAGAATTAACCTCGAAGGAACAGGTTTTAAAGCTGTAAGAGGAACAAATGAGACTTATCTAGAATCACAGAATGGTTTTGGTTGGAAGAAACCATTAAAGGGCATCTAATCCAAGCCCCCTGCAGGGAGCAGGGTCATCTGCAACTAGATCGGGTTGGTCAGAACCCTGTCCAACCTGATCTTGAAGGTTTCCAGGGATGAGGCACCTACCACCTGTCCCAGTGTTTCACCACCCTCACTATAAAAAATGTCTTCCTTATATCCAGCTGGAATCTCTCTTATTTTAGTTTAAAATCATTGCCCCTTGTCCCATCACAAGAGGCACTGCTAAAAACTTTGTCCCCATCTTTCTTATAAGCCCCCTTTAAGTATTGAAAGGCTACAGTAAAGTCTCCCTGGAGCCTTCTCTTCTCCAGGCTGAGCAGCCCCCCCTCCCTCTGACTTTCTTGGTGGATATACTGGACAGTACTGATGCCAGTATGGATCCCTGAGGGACACCACTTACCACAGATCTCCATCTGGACATTGAGTTATTGACCACTACCCTCTGCATGTGACCATCCAATCAATTCCTCATCCATCAAACAGTCCACCCATCAAATCCATCTCTCTCCAATTTAGAGAGACAGATGTTCTGGGTGACAAATTCAAAGGCTTTACAGAAGTCCAGATAGACAACATCCATAGCTCTTCCCTTGTCCACTGATGTAGTCACTCGACCATAGAGGGCCACTAGGTTGGTCAGGCTCCTGTGGAAGCCTTGCTGGCTGTCTCAGATCACCTCTCTGTCCTCCATGTGGCTTAGCATAGCTTCTGGAAGGACCTGTTCCATGATCTTCCCAGGCAGAGAGGTGAGGCTGACAGGTCAGTAGTTGCCAGGCTCCTCCTTTCTACCCTTTTAAAAATGGGATGCAAGGTTTTCCAGTCACCAGGGACTTCACCTGACTGCCACCAATTTTCAAATATCATGGAGAGTAGCTTGGCCACTACATCAGCCAGTTCCTTCAGGATACTGGGATGCATCTTGTCAGGTCCCATAGACTTCTGCATGTTCAGGTTCCTCAGGTCTTCACTTAAAGTGGGAGGGACTTTGCTCCCCCTGGCTCCTGTCTTGTTGTCCACTGACTCAGGAGGTGTGGGAAGGGAGGCCGTCAGTGAAGATTGAGGCAAAAAAGTTGTTGAGGACCTCATCCTTCTCTTTGTCCATTGTTACCAGCTTACCAGTCTCGATCATTGAGGTGGGTA
>JANHGN010018866.1:0-14957 GCA_024605025.1 Megaceryle maxima | reverse complement strand
CTTGCCAAGTTCAGCTCCAGCTGCACCTTGGCCTTCCTGACCCCATCCCTACAGAACCAGGCAGCATCCCTATACTCCTCCCAGGATACCTGTCCCTGCTTGAACTGCCTGTGCAGTTTCTTCTTGCCCTTCAGTCTGACCAACAGGTCTTGACTCAGCCATGCTGGTCTCTTCCCCTCCTTGCCTGATTTCTTACACCTGGGGATCAAGAGCTCTTGCATTCCATGGGAAGCATCCTTAAAGATCTGCCAGCTCTGTTCTGCTCCCTTTTCCCTGAGGAAACTTCTCAGGGGGTCCTACTGACTAACTCCTTGAAGAGATGGCAGTTTGCATTCTAAAAGTTCTGACTTTACTCCTCATCTGACCAACATTCCTTATGACTGAACTCCACCAGTGTGTGATCACTGCAGCCCAGTCTGCCTCCAGTCAATGTCACCAATTAGCTCACTTGCACTGGCCCAGTATTGCATCCCCTCTGGTAGGGTTGTCTCATCTGCTTGGATTGCCTACAGCCTGCTGTGCTACTTTTCCAGCAGATGTTGTGGTGGTTGAAGTCCCCCAGAAGGATGAGAGCCTGTGAGCATGAAGCCTCCTGAAGCTGGAGTAAGAATGTTTCATGGGTAGGCTCCCCTTGATCAGGCAGCCTGTCATGGACATCAACCACAAGGTTCGCTTTGTTGCCTTGGTCTCTAATTCTTACCCATAAGCATTTCACCTGCTCATGGCTGTTCTTCAGGGACAGCTCTTCATCCTCTATCCAGTCCTCGTCATACAGGGCAATGCCTTCACCCCTCCTTCTTTGCTTGTTCCTCCTGAACAGCCTGTAGCTGTCAAAGTTTGCGCTCCAGTCATGGGATTCATCCCACCAAGTTTCAGTAAGGGCAATCAGGTCGTAGATTTCCAGCAGCACAGTGGCTTCAAACTCCTCCTGTTGGTTGCCCATGCTGAGCGTGTTGGTGCAGGGGCACCTCAGCTGTGCTGTCAGCTGTGTCACCTTCTTAGAGGAACACCCCTTAATTCCTTCAAAGTATTTCCCCCAGTGTTTCCTTGTGGGTTCCCGTTACCTCAGGACTCCCTGGCCCATCTCTGCAAGACTTCAAGTGTGCTGCCGTGTCCCCAGCATGCCTCAGAGCAACAGGCTCACTTCTCCACTAGCCATAAACTGAAAGCTCAGTAAAGCATTCAAGTCTTCTGAACACAAGACACATGAAACAACCAAGGCTGTATATTTCCCAAGCATCCCTCTGAAACTAAACAGTCACTTCTTGCACATTTAGGTAGAAAAGTTACCACTGTGCACTGCATGTGAATTTCTTCATATAAATTTCCTTTACTCCCAAAGCACCTCTCCTTCCACAAACACATTCTTTATGTAGCCACCTATGCTGCTAATGCCTTATACTACATTTTGAAACAAAATCAGTCTGTCAGTGCTGCTTCGTACAACGCTATATTAATAAATAAATACAGTCGAGCAATTTCAAATAAGGAATTTTCCTGTATGTTAAGTTGAAAATATGATAAATCCAGAGTAAAGACATCTAAGCTCAGGAGAAGCCAAAGTACTCCTTGGATATATTCACTAGGGGAGGAGAAAGGATGTCATGTCTGTATATGACATTAACAAAACAGGTTAGAAAGCTGCACCCAGCTCTGATATTCACATTTGAGGCAGGAGGTTGAAGAATTGAAAAGGACATGAAAGAAAGGGTAAGAAACACTAGTTACAAAAATTGAGCTCAATTTTCTATGCAATTGAGCTCAACTTCACTATTTGTAGAATTCATGCAAAGAAAATGAAAATATATTATGCTTCTCGCTGTCAAAGTGACATACTCAAGAAGAATGCATTACTAAAATTGTAATTGAACATGCAAAGCCCTGGCTGACCATTAGAAGGTCAAAAAAAAAAAAAATGCTATGAGGAATGTAATAAGCTCTCACTTCAGCTTTGCACCTCTGCTGCTTTAATTATGCAGTTAAATCAGCACAACCTCCTCAACATGGAGACAGCTCTGTCATAACTACAGTTTCAATCCCAGACGTGCACATTAGTGCTTTCACAGCTAGAGCCATTAGCTAAAACTAAACAAAAACCCCCAAACCAAACCAAAACAAACATCATCCAACATGGCTATTCTGATAAAACAAACTAAGTGAGCTTTGTACTGCATGCTAAGGCTCTGCTACTGATTTGCTTTTCACACAACCAAAAAGAAAAAACAAAGGGGGGGGAGGTTTGTGGACAGGACACACACCTCTTCCCTCAGACCCACACTTTTGTGTTTTCAGCATTCTACCCACCCTTTGTAGGCAGAGCCAGGGAATTCTACCTTTGATCAGCCATAACTGAGCAAAGATTTCATTTGAAAAGTTTATTTTGCTGGTGGCTTTTGATTTACCGGCGAGATAATCAGGCTAAGGCACTGCCTGCACAGCCAGCCAAAGGCCACAGTCCCCCCCAGAGCAGTACCACAGAAGGCCTACTGAAGATAGCTCAAGTTCAGCATAATGAAATAGTAGTGATAGAAGGCTCGCCTGCCAGAAGGGAAGAGGCATGCTTGACTTTTTTAGGTAGAATAAGTCAATTAGGTCCTGCTTCCAGTGTAAATACAGCCATATCAGGGAAGACAGTAATCTTCAGCATTTTTAATCGTTCTGGGTCCTTTTGCTGCATTGCTGAAACTTAAAACGTTTCCTCGCCAAATTAAAGCTGACAATGTGTATACTCTTGTCTAAAACAGAAGCTTCCTGTATATGACAAAACTGCAAGATTTCTACCCAGCTACCTACTAAATATTGAGATTGTTCTTTTACTGATGAGGCCTTTGACTGGAGGGTTTTGGGTTGTGCATATAAAATACATCTAGGAAATAATTTATTCCAGATGTCTAAATATATGTATTAAATTAGAAATAAATCAGTTACTTCCTTCTTGTTCAACTCTCCCAAATCCCTGAGCACTTCAGATTTGTAAGTAATAAGCATTTCAGGCTTATGATGGTTTCTAAATACAGGCACATGATGACTCCTACATTCCATCTTCAGCTTAACAGGACACTGCATGCTTAACTCCTAGGTAAATACAACCGACCTCTAACGTTCGAAGATTAATGCTCTCATCATGGCTGCTGATTAACAGGAAATCATGTTAGAGTCCCATTTTTCCAAACTCCAAATTCAGTCCACCAGCCAAGCGTTCCTCTCTCCTAGTGGTAGATGTGATGTAATTCAGAGGCACGCACCGCAACAACTTCTGTGCGATCACAGAACTCTAAGGATGAGTGAGAACTTTGCCAGCTCACGGCCTGTAGCTGGGTGCTGCCAGAGGAGGAAGATAAGCAAACAGCTCAGAACAGATCAATCCACTGAAATTTTCTGGGTTGATGGTGCTATAAAAAAAGTTGGTTATCAAAAACTGCTTTGTAAACACGAGCTCATGCATGTTATGCACAGCCTTGCAAGGAGCTTTCCACACCAAAGGCACATGCCTGTGGTGCTCAAGACTTCTCTGTGAGAGGACCTGGTTTTTATCACAACTAGCCTCCTTCACAGGCTGCAAACTCATCTCAATATTACTACTATTTAGGTCTAGGTGTATCTTTTACCTGCACAGATGAATAAAACACTTCATGTGAAATGAAATTCCCCTCCCTTTTGGAGAAGTGGGTCTTAAAAGATGCAGCTTCCCAGACAGGTCTGCATTCAGAGGTTCCCTGGCAACACCCAATCAGGGTATTAAAATAAATTTGGCCACAACAATGAAATAAATACATGCTTAACTGCAACTAAAAGCAAGTTGTCTAAATAGAAATATTGTAAAGGTAGTACAGCATTTTGCATTTCTCAAGTGGCCCTTCCTTTCAGACCTGGAATTCTGTATGATGGGAATTTAAAGAATGTTATAACATGAACCACTTGAGAGAGAAGGATATACAAGAGTTTGATACATAACTGTGTTGTTATTCAGTCCAAATATCCTTCTCTCTTACGATGCCTAATCTCTTATGCAACAGTGCCTGCAAATCTATGGCCAGTACAGTTGAGAACCACAAAGAGCTCAACCAGGCAACGTGTCAGATCTCTATTATCTCAACACTAAGGCAAACATTTGTCTTAACCAGCAGTTGCTGTTACCCACCGAAGTGCTATCTTGCATTGCACCTTATGTCCTTGCAGATAATGCCAGTAAGTTCAGTGAAGTCTATTACTTTTCTCATTCAAAAATATGTTCTTATTTTTGATTATTGCTAGATCACCAGGCAGTACGTGTGGGTAAAAAATTTTAGAAACCAAAAAGGTTAAAAATTACCAGGCTGAAGGAAGGTTGTTACACGACTGATCCTTGAAGAATGCTTGTAGGGCTACACCCAGTTTAAGATTTTTCTTAACAGCTTTGGAGAAAAAGAAAAAGCTGGTATTTGTTAACAATCCTAAACTGAGAGACAAGGTACAACAGAGTAACATAATGAAAAGATCAGAGTAAGAGAGACGTGATGATATTTAAAATAAGAAGGACAAAAATATGCAAATACACTTCAGCAGAAAGGTGTTACGAATTCCTGTAAGCTGTGGAGAACACATCTGTTGACAATGAAAAAGCAGAAATAGCACATACATTTTTCTTGAAATCACAAATCAAAACCAGAGTGCCACAAGAGAACAAAAGGCAAGGGAGATCCTACAGTTTTTCCTCTCAGATCTGTGCGAGAGAAATAATGCCGCTGCACAAGGCACTCACAGATTTCCCACTGGAAATAAAAGGGTGCCATCGTGATCAAGTTAAAAAGAAAAATAATTTTTTTAGGCTAACATACGAACAGAGAAGAGTTTGACTGAAGCAGTTAAGTAATATGAAAGAACTGCAAAATGAATTGACCGTACTCTACAAATACATGAAAGGTAAGCGCAAGGGAGAGGTGGATTTCTTCTTAACCTCAGAAGTCAGCATTGGCAGAAGAATAAAAGGGTACAAAACCAACAATGAACAGGCTAGTGCATAAATTGTAAGATCTCTCAACCACTGGAAGAGTGCTCTACAACTGGCTTTCAGTAAGAATAAATAACTCCAGTAGAATAGTCCATTAGATTAACTATGGTTTGATAAACACTGCTGCTTTCAGGCTGAGAACAACTGAAGGTGGGAGGGATATTTTTAAGTGCTGTATATAAGCATACTTGTCATGCTAAGGTAAGTCCAAATAGTCAAGTTTTTCTTCTTTTAAACTCATCATTTTAACCACAAATATATAAAACATGATAAATACACTCCTTAAATTACATACCAAAAGTACCACGGTTAAAAGATCCCACCTAGCTGATGCTTTCTGAAGCAACCTCCCCAATATTTCCTCAACAGATCATCAGAAAAAGTTTCTCTATGAACAGAACAGAAACACTAGAGCTACAATGAATACAAATCACAGACACATCCACTCTGAGCTTGAACTGAATCCATACTGCTACTTGTGGGCAACACTGTCTGCTCCAGCCATAGGAACCTGGGAATAAAAGATCTTGGTAACACCCAAAACTTCAGTTAAACAAATAATTCTCTTTCCCATTGCTATTTTTAAACAAAATGTGCTCCTAATCCCTCCAAATCCCTGTTTGAGCTGCTGACAGACAGAACAGGCTTGCCTTCAGCAGAAGCAGGATCTTTCTGGCCTCGCCCAGCTGTACCCAGCAGGGCTATGTTCAGCCAGATGAATGGAACACAGCTCCATAGACCAACAAACCAAAGCGTCATTTTTGCTGGCTCACTTCCAGCTGTGCTAACTCCATTTGGGTGTAACGGAACAATCCAGACAGAAAATCTTCACTAATGGGGTCCCATTCCCAAGTTGTCCCCCTCCTGTCAGTGGGTGGAGCAGTCACACCTTCATCCTATGGTATGTACCTCCACCCAGACCTAAAAAAACCAGCACAAATGGGGAGTTGAGCCATAGCCTAGGGAACCCTTCTCTGTTACTTCCCAAAAAAGCTGCTACTAATTCTCCCATCAGTCACATTCTACATTTTTCAATCAATGACATTGATCCATGGCTGGTTTGGTTCATCTGCTGACCAAAAAAACCACTGTCAGCATCAGGCTGTTTAATGTAATTAAATGCATGGGATTCACAGGGACACTGCAGAGGGCAGAAAAGGGATTTCTAAATTGTCCTAATTTTAACCGACAGTGACAGGACACACTCAAAAATAAGGACATGACCTGGAGGCATATCTGTTGCAATGAAAGGGGAAAGCATGTAGATTATAATGCAGACAGATCAATAAGAGAGCATTAGCAACAAAGCTAAAGGAAAAATGTTGGCCAATCGAATTGTTAACATCCAACAAATTATTGCCACTTTTCCCTCTGAGTATCTGGAGAATAAACAGTGTTTCCCTGTTTCCCTGACAAATGATTGTAGGGCTTTAAACTGAAATGTGCCGTACCTTGAGGTAATAACAGAAAGGCAGCACTCACTCACCTGAGTGTGTTTCTTTATGGATAGCATCTGCCTGTCTGATTCTCTCTCTCGCATATATACACACAATATTTCATTGAAATTAGGCCAATTATTTTATCTGTCATACTTCAAATTTTATACATGTACAATTCAAGGATGATAGAGGAGGATAGTGAGAATAAAAGGGGAGGGGGAGGTGTGAAAAACTGAGGAAAAATTAAGCAATATGTTTTCTGACAATTAAGCTTTGTATTACTCAATGCAAATATTTTTACAACATAAAAGATTCACACTACCTAACTCAGGCTCTTGTTGAGGCACCCAAGCTGGAAGGGACACATCAAGCTCTCTTATGGTGGGGAAAGGGGCACACTCAGATCAGCATTTCCAATCAGAAATCCCTTTCCCATTGACTATCAAAGAAACATAAGCACACATGTTTCTAACTTCAGCACTTCAGATGGATGCCTGCATTGGATGTGCTGAACCCAGGCCAAAGTCTGTAACAAGACTCTTGTTACAGGGTAGTAAAAATATATCTATAAATATAACTTAAAGTTATGTCTCCTTTACAAACAGTAATTGCCTTTCACATCACAAGTTTCTTCTTATCACCAATGCTACTGGCATAAGATAAATTCAACAACTAAGAGGGAAAAACAAGGGCAATTTTTGCCATTTAGGTATCAGCAAAGTGTAGAAGGAGGATATACAAGAACTAGAGGCATTGTGACAAACCTCCCTACCGAAAACAATGAATAAAAAAATTATGAATCTATTCCCCTGCTCCAAATAAAAACATATAAGACTATCAGAAAAAGTTGCCACATACCACTCTGCCATGAAACTTGCCTTTTCCTGAGTTCCTTACACAGTGACATCACAGGAAAGACATTCACCCCTGTCAGCCAGTGGCAGGTCACATGGCAGACAGCAGCCCTCCAGTCTCTTACCTGTTTGCACAGCTTACAGCTTTCAAGGCTGAACAAAAGCAACAGACACAGTTGATTTCTTCAGACTATTTTTATAGCTTGAAAGTAAACTTCAAGGCTGCAAACCCTCAAATATTTGTAGATTGATGTAACAAATCATAGAGCTCCCTGTCTGTCTCTACTCTTTCAATCTGCAAACAAAGTCCAACCTCTCTGCTCATATGCAAGGAAAACCTGAGCTCCTCCAGGGCGCATTCAGTGTAAAAGCTAATTTCTTACAGTTGTTAAAAGGTAGTAAAAGACTCCCTCAACCCTTTCGCCTTCTGTCTCAAAGTCTCCCTTCTGTTCAATAAGGAAGCAAAAAACATATACTATTTTTTTCTTGCTTAATCTTAAACAAGAACAGAAAGAAGCAAAAAAATCAAAGCATCAACTTTTATGTCCTTGGCCAGCACTTAGTTGACACTGTAATACTGAATTCAGCCTCTAACCATTTGGGATAAAGATCAGTTCAAAAGCAAAACTTGGCCAACAGGGATTTTCAGAGCCTCCTTATAGACAGATGAGTCTTCCATTTTGAGTATAGCTTTGCATTAAGGGTGTAGCTGTAGTCAGTCCTGTGCAATGCTAATGGGAATTCACGATGAAACCACTTTTTGTCTATAACTAAATCCCAAGAAAGAACATTCCCAAATGTATTTGATAGGATTATAAAACATAGCTGCTCCTGATGTGTGCTTCTGCTTTTAAACTCCCTCAGACATGTGGTGAGATTCAGCTCATACATGGGGCAAAATTCAGCGTGTAAACACCTCCTGCAAACCCAGAGATCCAGCCAAGGGAACCTACAGAGCTGCTGAACTGAGCAGACATAAGTATGGCCTCTGTAGACCAGCCTGGCTAGATCACCACTGATTGTAACAGAGCTTTGACAAGAACTCTGCATACAGAGAGAGACAGGGATTTTAATGTTTTCTCACTTTGCTGCAAAATTATGACATGTAAAGTGCCCAAGACATCCCTGCTCAGAAGTGGGCGACAGAGCAGAAACTACTGTTCCCAGCAGAAACTACCACCACCTTGCCAAATATCTCTGAAGAAAGTTCACGCTGCTTCCAGCCAGGCCACTGGGAATTCCTTCTTCAGGCTCAGTGCTCACACTGTGCACATCTCCCATCTTCACTCTGCTCTGCAGTCACTGCTTCATTTGTGTCTCCTATCACATTCCTGCAACCAGAAGTGCCAAATCCTGGGCAACTTTGCAAGTCTGTTTCCCCAGTAACATACTGATACAGGAACACATCTACCTACCAGGTAAAAGTAGGGAGTGAAAAGTCAGTCTGCAAATTAACAATCACATAAACCACTGCGCGCTGTGTCTTTGTCCTGTGTTTCCAGGACTGTAGAAAATCTTTGGTCCACGCAAGTCCCTTTTAACATCTAAAACCTCTAAAGAATGGAGAAGAATGCAAAGATAAAATAAAAGCCAAGCTCCAACTATACATGTTTTTATCATACCAGGCAATATTCTTCCAATAAGAGCATCTAGCAACCAAAAGGACTCCTCTTCATTCTTTGTAATAAGAATCAGGTATCCAGCTATGAAGTTCATGCCCTGAAATAAAAAGAAGGATTTTAAGATGCATACACTGAAGAATGTCTATCTTATTCCATTTGATAGGGGCTAAATTACTACAGTGCTACAAAGTGGGCATATTAAGTAAAATATAGTAATAAAGACCAACTGTTTAACCTGCATGATGACAGCTAACAAGAACTGTAACAAAGATCGAGGCAAGGAAAATGAAAAGACAAAGCTTAGTAGTCTGTAATTTAGCTTCAAGTCTCCGTTTTGTTTTGGTGGGTTTTGGTTTTATTTTTTTCTGAAATCCCAAAGCTCTGTCCCAATGTAACAGAAGACTGCTTTGACCAGAAGCAAACCACAGCTGTATTAGACGTGTACAAACACAAACACACCTGCAGATAGACAGTTGCAGAAGCAGAAAGCCTGACCCACACTTTCTCCAGTAAAAGTTACAGTTTCATCCCTTACAAGCTATTGCTGCTTAACTCATCAAATGACTGCATACAAACCATTTGCTTCCATAATACCTTCAGTATTCCACATGCTTGTCAATGACTGGCCACTACAGCTCCTGCCTTTCAAGGGGCAAACAGAAGGTAAGCACCAGGAAGTGGGGGGATTGGAAGAGATACCAGAAAAACTTATGAAAAGTAGCCAAGTCGTGACTGGCCAAATTCCAGCTGTGCAGCTTTCATAACCATTACTGACACTCGCTGACTGGAGAAGTGGCATACAGAACAAACAGGTCACGGACCAGTATTCCCTGTAAACTCATTGCCTCGATGTCAGGCACATTTTTGCCTGTCTCCACCATAACATTGCTAAGTTATGGCAATATTACTGATTTACATGCACAGTCGTCTACTTTCTTAAGCATTTTTTATGTATGTCTTTTCCATTGTAAACAAGCTGACAACCATAACAACACAGCACATCAGGACAATATTCAACAGCTCCCTCTGATGTGCAAGATGCCCCCAAAGTCTTCCTAAGCTAACAGAAAATTACTCTTAAATATTTACAGGCTATGAAGGCTGGGGTTGGTTACACTGCCTTCTTTGGTTTAATACCTCTCTTTGATTTTCTTGCCATCTAAACTGTACCAGGTTGAATTTCAAACTAATTTTCTTGCCTGTCCATACTGAGAGATGGCATGAAATAAATGCTACCACCCCCCAGCTATGTGATGCTGCATGAATGCTGGTCTTCCTGTAGTCTGAAAAACGTGACAGTGAAAACAGAGGAAATTCAGCTCTCATGATGCCTTGTACATACCAAGGACCATATTGGGAAGGATGGCAGGAGGGAGGGAGAAGGACAGGTAAAGTGACTTTCTCTTCCTCTCTGAAGCAACTAATCTTGATACAACCATGTATGATAAAACATCCATTTTGCAGCTAACAAATGGAACCAAACACGACCTAGCCAGCTACAAAAAAGGCCATGGAGAAACCCACAAGAACATTTGATCTTGCCTGAAGTGATTCATTTCCGCCAGCCTGGGACACTTGAAAAAACAGAAAGTGTGCAGATCTGCTTTTAGAAAAGCATGTTTGGATGGACAAGAACATTTACCATCAGTGAAAGGCAGCATTGGTCAAAACCCAGTGATACATACCTGACAATATCCTACTGCTTTATTATGATGCCCGTACGCTACCAACACGTTGTAGAGCGTATGCTGCAAACAAGGGTCAGCAGTTTTGCGGAATTTTACATTATCTGGAAATGTTCTGTTCATGTCTAGACAAAAAGGGAGAGACCAAAATTAAGAGCTATTCCCTCTTTCACTTTTCAAACAAACTTTTACAGCTCTTCTGAAGTACAATGGAATCTTTACCATGATTCACTAAACTTTTGTTTTTGGTGGATGAATTTTAGGAACGAGCTTTACCCCCATTTTAGCTAAAAGGCCATGTGTATTCAAGGATAATCTGTTCCTAGAGAGAGTAATCCTATTAGTGTACAGAAATCAATTTCAAGAAGGACTAAAGAAATTCTCCTGCATATTGGATTCTTTCAGCATCTGACTGCAAAGGCTTAAATGAAAGCAAAGCAAACGTTTAGACTGACAGAAATAACATATATTTATCTAGGCAAGCGGCATGAAATGAGCTTCACCCCTAGGAAAGCATATTCTTATAGCAAATCAGATGAACTTTCAATTAACTTATCAGTGAACTTCTACCAAACAGGCCCAAACAGCTAAAAAGATTTTGTCCTGTTCCTGCAGCTGGTGACTTCCACTTAAAATCACCTTTTAAGTTTTCCTTTAAAAGTTTCTCCATGATGCAACCGTGAGAAAAGTTGTTTCTTCATTGGTACAAGATCACCAAGGAGAGTTATTTTTGATATCCAAGCAGCAAAGCCACATCCCACAAGCTTCAAGCTCAAACCTAAACCAAGTAAGGACTATGCAATTACTGACATTTCAAAACATTCGTTTCTTCCAGACCAAACATGAATAGTAGGACTCATCTCTCCTCACAAAGGTCTAAAATTTAGACACACAAGTTTGAGCTAGTCACCCATAACTCCCTTTGGTTGTTGGAAAAAAAACAGGCAGAGTTAATTTTTGGCCTGCTTCACTCTCTGAAGAGGGAACTCAAAGTCACTAGTCCAAACTTGTGCATCTGATTTTTAGAAGCTTAAGTTGGAGAGAAAAATCCTACTCAAAAGTAGCTTCAAAGATTTTCAGAATGCAAGACATTAATAAAATATTAATATTATTTTGGTTATATTTAACGACAAAAAAGTGGCTTAGAGTTGGGTTTTTTTAAATAAATATTCAGTAACAGCACTAGTGTACAGATAACTGTGTCCTAACAGTTACTACTTTTTATCAGCCTTTTCCTACATAAAGGAAGAAGTCTGTTACTTCTTTGACACAAAGTAGAGCTGTAAGCAACGGAAGGATTAAAGTTCCCCAGAATCATAGGTGGTGTAATGGAAGTCACAAGCATTAAAGTTATTGCACTAATCACTATTTCTTCCTTTTACAGTTAACAAATCACTTACAGAAATAGGAGGACAGGGAAATACTTTATTTCTCACGTGACTAGAAGGAAAAACAAGGAAAAAGACAATTTTTAAAAGGACTTAAGTGACAGCCAGTCAAATTTGTTTCTTTGTGGTTGGAAGAGGAGCACAGTATTTGCATAACCAAAATTTGTTGGTTATTAAAGTATATGCTGGATGTTGCAGAAAAGATGATTGCTGACATTTCGGTTGTGGCTCTGCCCCTCAGCTGTGCAGAACAAGGGTGAGAGGGAAGTATAAAAAGTCCATCACACAAGAGCCAGAGAGCAGAGACTACTCACACTGAGCTCATCTTTAATTTCACAACCTGAGGAAGGCCTGCAATTGAGAGAATCAGCTCAGATTTGCTTTCTGATTGCAGAGCAGGTTTTTCCCACAAGGACCGGTGGAAGTCTTCCTTAGTTTTATGAAGGATTTTGAACTTTTCTTAATACAGAGTATTTTCATTTGTGGGAAGGAGACTGGGACAGAAACAAGACACAAGAGCTAGAAGTCTTTACTCTTAAAGATGCAGGGCATGGTCTCCCAGGACTCCTTGTGCCAGATTATGATCTTGAGCACACCAAGAGCAGGGGGGCCCCGCTTCTTCTCAATCCCCCCCTTTCTACTCCATTTGCACATTCGCCTTCTTCCTCCAGCTCTGAGGGTCCTCTGACTGCAAGGTGAGGGAAGTCAACCCGCCCCTCAAGCGCCCAGAAACTGGTATATTTTACCATACTACAAGACAACTGCCAGAGATGACTTGAGGCTCACAGCAGGAGGGCACCGTTCATTTGACTGAAGCACTTACCCTCACTTTACTGCACCTGTCCTAGAGGAGACATCGAAACATCTCCTCCTCCTGCTCTGTGCAGCCCACCCTCTGACCTACTATCCATTAACCTACTTCATTCTGACAGACATTAGTGGCAAAAGGAACACAATCTCAAACTAGTCCCATTTGGGGAAAAAACATCAGAATTGTTTTCAAGCAGGAAAATAAAAAAATTAGAACTTTATACTTCGAGATAAACCCCAAAACTATGACCATCTTGTGGCTGTGTGCAGATCTGCTGGCTATAACCAAACTAGGTATAGGAGCATGGGACCAGGAAGAAGGTCACAAAGAAGAGATTAGATAGTCCTCAGCAGTAAATTCAGACTACATCCCAAGAGTATTTTTTCTTAAGTGCTTTGAGGTGGCAGTCATGCTGCTGTGAAAAAAAACCCAAGAGCTTTCCTTTCCTGTTGATTTATCTTTGTGCAGCAACCATGAGAAGACCATTGGCTCGTTTCTTCCCTTTCACAGGTCTGCAGCATTTCTACCTCTCATTCAGGAATACAAACATAGGCAGAAAGCCACAGTAGCCTCAGTTTATATAACAGACATCTATTTTGGTACCTGGAATAACAATTGTTGAGCCTATTTCTGGAGCAAAGATTTAAACATGTAGTTCAGAAAAATAATGCTCTGGTACAGTCTTGAGTTTTTCATATTTAGGGTACTTCAAAAGTCAAGCACCTACAAGTCAAGCTTCTCCATACTGCTATCTTATTCTTTCTGTTCTTACCTCCATATCCAGATGCTTCCCAGTCCCAGATGCAGTACCCAGGAAGCAACAAGTATTTTTATAACTGACATCCTCTGCTCCACTTCTTTGCTACTGCTACATCTGTAACTTGCATCCCCTCTGAATAGCTTCCAGACAGGTCATTTTGGGGTTTTTGTTGTTTGTTTGTTTTTCCACTTAGTAAAAAGCAGAACAAAAATTCACCTCAGCTATCAACTACAAGCCTTCAAAAACACCACTGCAAACCTCCAGAATAATGAGGTTAGGTCATCAATTACAACTTGTAAAAATAATACACTTAAAGGTCGTGTTGAATTTATTATAACTGGATATTTAGGACTCATCTTCAAGCTTTTCCCTGCAACTAGGAAATTGTTTTGGAGGTTTGGGGATTTCTTTGGTTGGACTTTTTTTTTTTCCAGGGGCTGGGAGTGTGTATATTTTTTTGTGGGTGTTTTTTGGTTGGTTGGTTGGTGGTTTTTTGTTTTTCTTTTTAAGTTAAGGTCAAGCTTGCTGTCAACTAAAACCAGAGAAACTGAGCTTGACACCCTCCCCAACCAGCACCAAGTAACAGTTCAGTAGACTGCAGGAATCAAGAAAGCAAACAGGGTTAGGATTTCCTACAAAAGAACAATAATGCCACTGTATAAATCCGAGAAGCACCCACATCAATTCCAATCCACTTCATCCCCAGGAGGTGATACCAGAATTGGAAATATTGCAGACAAGAATGGCAACAAGGCAGATCACAGGTATGAAATGACCACTATACAGTGGGCTACAATGTATGGTACAATGTACAAAACAAGGTGGATCAGGGCTTCTTTGTTTGCAGGGCGATGCTTATGAGCAAGACAGCACAAATCTGCAAAATCACGAGGCAAGGGAAATGACATGAAAAAGGAGTAACCAGAGGGGGTTTTTGGTCATTTTTTTCCCCATTCAGTGTTAACAGTTACAAACATAAGGCATATGACTCAGGAACTCCCCAAACCACAGAAAACTGGAAACTAGAAAAAACATTCTAAGGAAGAAGTATCACACTACACACTTTACTCTTCCAGTTCTTCCTATAACTGTTCTGGAAAACAGAAGACCAGATGAGGTAGCTGTTTGGATATGACCTGATATAGCTTCTTTTACACAGAGACAGAAGATCTGACACTGCTGTTTCCCTCTGCCTTGCACGGTTAAATGCCCTAAACTCATGTGAGAATTTCAACCTTCACTAATAGTTTAAAGACACCAAACTGAGCAGTGGCTGACACGGTGGGCTGTGCTGCCCTTCAGAGAGACCTGGACAGGCTGGAGAGTTGGGTAGGGAGAAATCTAATGAAGTAGAACAAGGGCAAGTGTAGAGTCTGGAAGCTGGGGAAGAACAACCCCAGGTACCAGT
>JANHGN010018865.1:12156-24669 GCA_024605025.1 Megaceryle maxima | reverse complement strand
ACACAAACAAAAAAGAAAAAAAAAAAGAAAAAAAAAAAAAAAAAAAAAAAAAAAAAAAAAAAAAAAAAAAAAGGACAGTTCTTACTGAAGGAAACAGGAAGACTGGCCATACTCTATCTCCAACACACAGAAGCTGTGGGGTTAAGAGTCAGCATGAAAGACCTTGGAAATAAATAAGTCAATAAGCAGAGGCTCTATGGTTTTCCAGGCCTAAGTAATCTCCACTTTACTAATAAATCAGTTCTATAATTGTATTGGCTAAGAAATATAATTAAAATATCAAAGAAGATGCACAATTGAGTTTAGCAGTATTGAAACAGAAAGCACACGCAAAAGAAAATATCAGATAAATAATTTCTATGCCTAGTTCTCTTCTGTGAGGAAAAGAATTATCTTTTCCATTATGCTAATTAAATTCTTTGAACTTGAATAAGCAAACCACTTCCATACACAATCTAGTCTCCCAAAATATGCAGCTCTGTCCAGTTACAATTAGCATTGCACTTAGTACATGTGGTATCCACAGCTTTTGCACTTAAAAAACAGTGAATCACAATTTTTTAACAGGAAAAAAAAAAAAGGATGTAAAGGAGCAGTTGCTTCTTCTAAGATAACAAAAATGATGCAACGGTATCATTAACCTCTACTCAATAATTACATGTTCTACTAGGTCTGGCTGGGATGTTTCTATTCTTCACAACAGCCCATATGCTGTCATGCTCTGGATGTAGCTGGTGACGGTGTTGACAGCACACCAGTGTTTTGGCTGTTGAACAGTGCTTACACAGCCTGAAGGCTTTCCCTGTTTCTCACTGTGCACCCCAAGCAAATAGGCTAGGCTGGGCAAGAGGCTAGCAGGTGCACAACCAGGACAGCCAACCCAAACTGGCCAGAAGGCTATTCCAAGCCACATAACGTCATGCTCAGCAGTAAAAGCTAGGGAGAGCAGTCTTTCCAAAGTACCTGCTGCTCAGAGGCTGGCTGGGCATCAGGCTACTCATGGGAAGTGGTGAGTGACTGACTGCCTTTGCATCACTTGTTTTTGTCTCTTTCCTTCACTAGTTAAACTCTCTATCCAATGCATGACTTTTTCTCCCTTTTGCTCCTCTGATTCCCACTTCTGAAGGAAGAATGAGCAAGCAGCTGGGTATGCACTTAGTTGCTTGCTGGGGTTCAACACACAAAGCAAGACCCAGCTCCAAACCTTCTCTCCCCACACTACCCCCCAAAAACACACAGCAAGGTGCAGGGACTTCATGTGGTCTCTCTCATTCAGTTTCTGTGCTTTAGACAATCACCAGCCCAAACCAGTAGTTCACTATAATTAAGTATATTGGATGTCAGAACTCCTATTTGACATCAGCTGATGGTTCTTGCTTTCTCCTTATGGAAGTCATGAACAAAACAAAACTGAGAATGAAGGTAGTCTAAAAGGTCATATGTCCTTTACACAGAATATTTGCTGCTAATATCAATGAGGTATTTGTTGGGTTGTTTTAAAAAGTGCACGATAATGAAGATGAAGGACAAGACTCCAACCACCCATAATTGTGCCTTTTTATGTGTGCAAAAAAGAAGCTTCTTAACAGGGTGGGGTTTTTTTCCCAGATAAATAGTTCTGAGTGTATGTTTTCACTTTTATGGAGCCTGTGCCTGAAGCACAGCACAGATGCACTCTCACAGTTCACCACAGCATCCCTCCTTACATGAATACCTACATTTCCTTTTGGAAACAATTGCATACCAAAGACAGGCAGAAAACAACTGTGGATTGTGCAGACCTTGTACCTGAACAAAGTCACAAATAAACCAGAACTCAAGAGCTGAGAAAGCTTCATATGCTCCATCTCAGACACACCATGAATCATTCTAATCAGACGTTTACAAAGTACATTTAAGTGGTAAACCCCAGGCAATTCAGGGCAATAACTATTTGAGTAATATCTAGAAAAGCAACAAGGATCACTAAATTCAAATGTCTAATAAGGTCTCATACATGACAGGCTTAATGCTACAAGACTTCTTTTCACAATACGTAGAACTATAAAGATACAGTTCTCATTTTCCAGCAAAATGACACCTAGGCAAATACTAAAATAAACAATAAGACAAGACATGACAAACACTTATGAGTGTGACTCCCATAATATATACAAAATCTTCATGCCAGAATCAGGAACTACTCCTGCCATGATGTATATTCAGACTCATGTTTTTTTTTTTTAAAAATAAATAAATCTGTTAGATTAAGAGAACATCATGCAAACAATTTATCTTTCTGCTATCAACGAAAATGTAACCTTCACTGGCTTCTATCAAAGTAGAAAATATAGCAAATAAAATCTGGAAAAAATACTCAACTTAGACAATATAAAGAATTGTGTAGGCCTGAGCCGCCCATTTCTGGTTAGTCATTCAGTACTCAATTAATGTACATTTTTTCTTTGCAAACACACAGTGAGTTATCTGCAAGAACTATGCATAGGAAGGGTTATAAATAAAATAAATACTTTTAAAGTTTTGTTATCAGAATCCAGCAATTAAATATTAAAAGTAAATCCATAACCCTGCTCTAAGAAGTCTTTTCTGACATAAGCATATAAGAAGGAAAAACACTTGATCATATTTCATCAAATGCTGTTTCCAAGTAAATCATATCATCCTTCTTACACACTACAACCAAGAATATTTACTTGCCCAGCTTTTCCAAGCAATTGCATAACACCATTCTGACTCTAAATTACTCCTGTTCATGCCTACTTATTATTGGGAAGGTCTGAAGGCAATCACTCCCATCAGTAACCACACTACTCATATCACTGGAAGAAACAGCAAGCTGGTAGTACTGGAGAACAGGTGACCTTGAACAGAACAAAAGCTCAGCTGTAGACAGCTTATTTTTCTGACCACCTCTCTTTACTACTCTGTTCTTTCACTAAAGCAAGTCAGTCAAATTGAAATTCCTAATGCATTAGTTTGCATTTCCCCTCCTACTCCCTATTCACCTTTTCTCTTTTCCACAGAAAATGCACTTTTCTAATCAATCCCTTCTACTATTTTTCATATGCTACTACTTTGAGTTCATCTCACAGGTGGCAAACCCATCCCTGCTGTTTTCATTATTTCAGCTTTAGTCAGCATTTTCTAATATTTCAAGTCTGTCTTTTATAAATTCAACAACAGTTGAGATATTGGTTTGCAGGTTTTTTGCCTAAGAGGTCAAATTTACTGCAGTATGAACTAACATTTAGAAAGAAGCAGAAAATTATCTATATAAATAGAATACAAACACCTCCTAACTAAAGAGATCTGATATAATCAGATCTAATACTGTCTCAAAAAAAGGTAAGTTTCTGGTATACTCTGCCATGAAAAATACAGCAAATAAAAAACAAGTAAAGATGTTTGTAAAATACCTAGAACATGACATTTTATTGTCAGGTACCATCTGTCTCTTATCAGGGATACCACTTGGGTAGTCCTGTTGCGACTTCTCTTTTTCTTCACTAGGAGTTCTTTCCCAACTATTGTCATCAGTTTGTTCCCTTACTAGTACTGATGATTTTTGATCAGGCATTAATTTCTCAATATTATCTTCTCTGTGTGCTTTGGCCTGTGTTGCAGTATCCTCACTAGGTTTTTGGAAACGGCTGCTCAAAGAGCTATGACCCAGCAGTTTGGAAGAGGACTGCTGTGACCTGTAGTCTCTAGGTGCATTGCAAGATGATAAATCATCTTCAGAGGGTTTCAGAAATTTGTGTTTCATGTTACTTAGAGATGAGCTTTTCTCATGACTTCGTTTTTCATCGGAGTGTGTGTCTGCTTTGGAGCTGTAGCCTCTCAATACAGAGTCCATGCTACTGTGCCCACATTCTTGGTCTTCTCTTGACGTATCTCTTTTGTAACCTTTGTCTTCGTGTGCCCATCCCCTGCCATACTTCTCCCTAGCATGGCCTCCAAACATGTTCCTATTTCTGTCATCTTCATCTCTTGTCTCCTTTTTCATATGCTGTTCGTTCTTCTCTTTCCCACTTTCTGAATAGCCAGTTTTCTTCCATCTTCCACTTCTATAAAAATTTTCCTTTTTGGATGCAACTTTTTCAGCTTCTTCTAATCGTGACTGAAATACTTCCATTGACTATAAGAAAGAATAAAAAACCAAAAAAGTTATACTGCTTTCAAGATTATGGGATATTGTGAAGCTCCCTACAAAGTATTACAAGAAAGGCACCATTCTGTGAAAATGAGTCACTGTGCATAGGGCAAGGAATGAGCCATGGAGTAGAAAAGAAGACCAGTACAAAAAAGGGAACTTAGAGCCCTCATATCTAAGATCCTCTGTTAGGGAGACTTTCTGATCCCTTCTCTTGGACTATTTCTACCTTTCATCCCATGGCTGTAAAGTAAGTGCTAAAGCACTGTGGGGAACCAGGACTAGAGCCTCAGAACTAGTTTCCTCCTGGCAACCTAGAGATTAGTGGCTTAAGCTAGGGAGAAATGCTTCCTCTTTCTTACTTATTAACTTTGCATTTGTGCTCACCAGATGCTCAAATTCTATAGAACCAATGGATGTTCCCACTAAACCATTTTACAGACTGTTTAAACTCTTAAAAGTACAGGAGAGTGAGTGGGTTCAAAATCTTTAGCTTGAAAGAGGCTTTGAACCCCTGTTTCTGGCTTTCCAGACAAATACTAAATACATTAAGTAGTTATGAAAAACATGAACTATTCTGCCCTCTTTTGAGCTGAATTAAAAGCCATCTTCCCCTCCCCCCAAAAACATTACATACTGAACCGAATCAGGCATGGATCTCTTTCAATCATTATCCTGTACTTCAGCAGCCAGAGGGGTTTGTGCTATTTGAGTTCTAGTTTAAGACTCTTAAAAATAATATCCTTTACAATCACTATCACAGAATAATTTCTACTAGCACTGACCATGTTGGTTTCATCACTCAGAAGTGACTACAATTCAGTTCAAAGGCAATAGTATGAAGTCACATTGTCTTATTCAAGATTTCCACAACCAAACTAGCCTAATCAAAAAACCCACAGAACACTCAAACTGTAACACTATAGCCAAGATTTAACACCCCACACCTCTGACCAACACTTTTAAAGACAATAATATAATATAGGGGGGGCATGCTTTAAAGAGTTAATATTGTTTACAGTAGACTGCTTTATTAAAAATTAATTTTGAAGACTTTTAAACCCCTAAGAAGCAAGCAGCTTTCCCAATATATCTGAACTGAGAAGATCACAAGTAGCCAGAAGATTCGTATTTGGTAAAGTGTGGCACGGCTCTCCAAATGATCTTGGTGTTATTATCCACTACAAGCAGGAGAACAAAGTATTTTTACTAGTATATATCATGATTTTGGAAGCACTCAGGTACTTGGTAACTGGAGTCATTTGAACTTCCTGATGTAAAAGAGAAGTATTTTAAACTTGCTAGAGGATCCCATATATGAAAAAATGTCTAACAAAAAAAAAAAGATACAAAAGGTTGGGCAACTTTAAAATCTTTCATCACTTGAGAGAAGCTTCAAAGGCTGGTTTTTTCCTGCTTCTTTCCTCATGTCTTACACTACCCATTAAGTATTTGAGCCTTTACATGAAAGTAACCTTTACCAAGCATTTGTTAGTATGAAAAAAAATTAATTTAAGATTCTTACCCCATATCTCTCAGCTACAATGTCCTCAAAATTTCGCTTCTCTCGTTCAGCCTGCTCCTTCATCCTTTGGTATGATTTTCGTAACCAACTTAATCCAGCATCTTCCACCACTGTAACTAAAGTAGAAAAAAATGAGAGGTCATAGCTCAGTAGTTATTCCTATTTAACCTTACTCTATGTGACAGTAAACCTTTAAAAAAATAAAAATATAAAAATATAATTACAAGTTAATGCTGGATATATCTCAGTAAATACAACTGACTTCATTTCAGCTTCTCCATTTTCTCATAGAACACAACAAGCAGTTTCCAAGACAGGAGTGGTATATGAGAAGTTGTGGGGGTTTTGTTTTTATGGAATTAAAGAACCTTCTTATTGTTTCTACTTCCTCTGTTCACTCTTTAGCGTACCCCTTACATACAAACAAGTACATCCCCCTTCTCAGAAAATTAATGAGTAGCACATTGATTTGAGAAGCTAGCAGAGGTCTTCACATTCAGAAGACATACTCACTGATGCCTGTCACCTCTTAGAGATCATAGATCTCTGCAACTTGTAGAAGTGGACATGAGGCTAATGGTTTGCAGGACAGACTGCACACAGGGAAAGGCTCCCAAAGAGAAAAGCCAGGGACCCTACTGTTCCCTGCTGACAGAATACAAGGACACTTCTTATCACATAATAAACGCTTCATGACATTATGAAAAATGTTTTTCTAACTGCTCTTGATGGAAATAGGCAGGAATAACCCTAGGGTAAGGAAAGAAGTGAAAAGGTTACAGAAATAATATTTTTCACAAACTGCATCTGTAATGTACTTCATTTTAATGTGACTCAGACTTCTGTGGTTGAATATTTTAAAGCTGTAATTCTTGTAATGAAATGAAAGGAACCAAATGAAATGATGACAATTTATCTTGTCTTGGTTAAATCATGCTTTCTTTTCATTACTTCAAACTGGAGAATTTCTGTAAAGATACTGAAGATCAAACCATTCAAGACTAAAAACCAGTGAAGAGAAATGCTTCAAAACAACACACTATCATATTAACCCATTATTAAATAATGAATCTTCATCCAAATTTTACTTTATACATGTTATTCATAATTCCTTGCTATCAACATTAGTAGTAACTTGTTCACAACACAGAGACGGAAATCTCAGATTATTACTTGCTCTTTACCTTTCTTAACTGAAACCACTTCATCTTTCTCTGGTGGCAAACCTGTACCACCATCTTTCCAATAGGGATTGAGTTCTCTCTCAGACAGCATGGCCTAAAACAGAAAAAACTTTAATGGGTGCATATGGTTTGTATTTTTGAGAATATTTTACAATCTTATTCACTGGACTTTATTATACTATATACTATTCATTGGACTATATATATTGGACTTTTAGCCATATTCAGTTCATTGCTCCATTCATCACAGAAAAATTAGTAAGATGCAGTAAAAAGTTGATTTATCAAGTCCTCCTACCTGCTCAAGCTCTTGAGCTTTCTGGCGTTCTAATATTTTTTCTTTGTGTCTTTCATCTTTGACAGCTGCTACTGATGTGGTTTTCAATGACATGAAGTCTAAATTCATCCATTCTTCTCTCTTTAAAGTAAACACAAATAATCAGTGTTCATACTTCCAGCAACAACATGGCTCAGGTACAAATCAACCCAGTGTACCTATTGACAAATGTTACAATAAACAGTATAGGTTTTATAAACACATATTAAGTATTTTAATGAAAAGTAAGTATGATTTTAAGGACCCCAATCTTTCATTTATTTAATATTCACTTACAGAAATAAATCTCATAAATGTCTTTCTGTAATTTGAAATATATCTTCACAATGTATTAAGGACACAAGTAAACATGAACCATATAGACTGCTTATTATTTGCTTAAATGAACATTACATATCTAGATCAATTCCTATACATCTTGCTAATTCTGACTTCACTATTGTCTTACATCTCTTCTAACATATATAAAATAGCAATCAGTAACTGATGTAGTTCATACCTTGGACATCTATGCACTAACTGCACCCTCAAATTAAACAGTTGCACATCTAATTCTCTGAACTGTACCCACAGTAACAGGTAGAAAACTACATTTACAAAACCTAAGCCAGACCATGGACATTTTAAAAATGAGGGCTACTCTCTATGCCCACATTAGCAAGCAACGTGGATCAGCAGAAGTGGATGTGCATGGTACTTCTTGAGGTCATCTGGTCCAACCCCTCTGCTCAATCAGGGCCATTTTGAGCCAGTTGCCCAGGACTATGACCAAGTGGCTTGTATCTTCAAGTATGGAGATTACACAACCTCTTCAGGTAGCCTGTACTGGTGCCTAGTCACCCTCACAGTAAAACACTGTTTCCTGGTTCAGATAGAAACCTCTGTTTGTGCCCATTGCCTCTGGTTGTCACCAGGCACCACTGAAGAGAGCCTGGCTATATAAGCTTCAGATTTGGGGATTTTTTTGTTTGTTTGTTTCTGTCTTTTATTATCTTTTTTTTTTTTTCTTGAAGTAAGCACACTGGACTAGTCCAAGACTGATCCTGTGGAGCACCTTAGGTACACTTTGAGAACATATCTCTATTCTAGTTTAATCCAACAGGAAATGGATTTACATCCTCCAAGACTTGCTCATGATATAAGCCAAACCATAAGAAGTAGGGATGACCAGGAAATTCCTTTCAAAAGCATTTCAACCAAAAATAGATAAGCCCAAGGCACACTTTAAACAAAAAAATACTTTTAAAAAAAATGGTTTTGCAGTATAAATTATCATGACACATGTAAGTATGTCATTGTCTGTAAAATATGTTTTGTTCAACACATTGCAAAACAGCTGTCAAGAAACCTAAGCATATTTCACATTTGGTCATGCTGAATTTTATTTCTGCAGTAGTTACCAGACTGCTCACCTGCAGGGAGGGTTCTTTCACAGCATCTGATTGCTTGTTGACCTTCCAAGCCTTTTCTGTGATGTCTGACTGTGACACATTTGATTCAACCCATTCAACTGAAGAATCCTAAAAGTAGATTTTAAGGTGTTACTATTACTCTTTACATTAACATACTATCATATGTTGATAAAATGCAATACTTATTAAATATATTGATAATCAAAGTTGATCCTGATCAGCATTACTAATATAATACTGGTTATTATTTTAAAATACTGATACTAAAAATGCAATGTTGATATTCCCATAGGAAATTGTTTTTTCATGGTCAAAACACACCACCATACTTCGTGAGCACATCACAGTATGTAACACTAGTTCATACTGGTAGTTTATTAACACTGCTAAAGTTAGAACTGTCAGAATAAAACCAAAGTCAGTTGGTTTTATGACATTACAAAATAAAATAAATTAAAAAAAAATTACAAAGTATGTTTTACATTACAAAAATAAAATCAGTTAAGATAGTACAATATCAAGTACTGTACATGCTGTCTCCTCCTATCCAACTTCCTACACTCGCACTTGCAAACACTGTACTGAGATTTTATACTTGAAGCAAACAGGACTCCACTGAAGAGAGCTTCTTTGTTATTTACATGAATCTATCAAGGAAATAACAAATTTTGGATCAAAAGTAACAGACAGGACTGTGATGTACCCTGGGGCTCACTGATGTGATCTCAGGGGTTTTCATGACTCCCATGGGAAATGTGGGACATTTGTGCCACACTGAAAAGCATAGTTCCCCTCTGGTATCAGTCCCTAGAAAATAAATTTCATCATACTGCATGTTCTTTCACTCAGTAGAAGAGGCTGTCTGAAAAGTAAAAAAATTACAGTGCTACCTGACTCGCACCAAAATGCTGGGAGGATGTTTCACAAAACACAGCCAGAAAGCAGCACCCATATTTCAGTCTCTGTACTGTTTTGCCAGAGTGCCCCTCAACAGAAGTCATCTGTTTACAGATTCAAATGCACAAATTTGAGCCTTTCATCAGACCTACATACAGTTCTCTCATTGCTTGGAACTTCCAAGGCTGAACATCCATGGAAAAAGGCAGCAGTAACCCATGCTTAAAAACAAAGTCAAGTATTTGCAGTTTTAGACACATCATTCTATCACATACTGCTGACTACAGGAAACCTATGAAATTATCCACTATATCCTAGAATGAGGATTTGTTTTTCAATTTCTTTCTGATGAAAAACTGTAAATTCCTTAGTTCCTAACAAGTGAATTCAATATTATAAAATTCACAAGCACTCACATAAGACCATCTTTTCAACTGATTAAATACTTGGTATATTAAAAAGACAAACTTTGTCCCTGTTTTTCACAACATTAAATAATAAGAACAAGTCTTAATTTTACTAACCATGCATATACCCCCAATGACTAAAAAGGTGCAGTTTTAAAAATGACATTTGAAGCATTTTTAAGTTTCTTACTTACCGAAGAACTATCAAGTAAGTCATCCTTCTTTTCAGATTTTTGTTTCTTATTTTTCTTCTTTTCTTTCTTAGCTTTTTTTGAATGCTTATCCTTTTTCTTTTTTTTCTGCACAGAATGTTCCTACAAGTGTATGTTTGTAAATGAGATCCAGTAAACCAAGTCACACACACACAAGAAAAACAATCACAACTTACTTACAAAACCATACTGGAAAGTGTAAAACACACAGAGCTGGACATAGCTCTGGGGAGGGTATGCCTCACATCAATAACTGACTTCTCTTCCCCCTCTCAGTATCTTTTGCACTGGAATGAAGGCACTATAACTAGACATATAACAACTTTTACTCTGCATTTATTTCAGTCAAATCTATTTCTTCAGGAATCACTTCATCATCAATACACATCTGTCCTTTGATGAAATATCTTCATCAATGACCTGGATGAAGGGATAGAGCGTACCCTCAGCAAGTTTGCTGATGATACTGAACTGGGAGGAGTGGCCGATACACCAGCAGGCCGTGCTGCCTTCTGGACATACTGGAGAGCTGGGCAAAGGGAAACCTAATGAAATTCAACAACGATAAGTGTAGAGTCCTACACCTGTACTGGTACAAGTTAGGGGTAGACCCACTGGAAAGCAGCTCCATGGAAAGGGACCTTGGCATCTTGGTGGACAATAAGTTCTCCATGGAACAGCAATGTGCCCTTGTGGCCAGGAAGGCCAATGGTATCCTGGGGTGCATCAAGAAGAGTGTGGCCAGCAGGTCAAGGGAGGTTCTCCTTCCCCTCTGCTCTGCACTAGTGAGACCACATCTGGAGTATTGTGTTCAGATCTGGTCTCCCCAGTTTAAGAGGGACAGGGAAATATTAGAGTCCAACAGAGAGCTACAAAGATGATGAAGAGACTGGAACATCTCTCTTATGAGGAAAGGCTGAGAGACCTAGGGCTGTTTAGCCTGGAAATGAGAAGACAGAGAGGGGATCTTATTAATATTTACAAATATCTAAAGGGTGGGTGCCAAGTAGAAGGGTCCAGTCTCTTTTCAGTGGTGCCCTGTGATAGGATGAAAGGTAATGGTAGCAAGGTGAAACACAGGAAATTCCACCTCAACATGAGGAAAGACTTCTTCACTGTGGGAGTGACAGAGCCCTGGAACAGGCTTCCCAGAGAGGCTGTGGAGTCTCCTTCTCTAGAGACTTTCAAGACCCTCCTGGATGTGTTCCTGTGTGGTTTGCCTTAGGTATTCCTAGGTTGGACTCAATGATCTCCAGAGGTCCCTTCCAACACCTACCATTCCATGATTCTATGATGTGCACAGATTTCTATACTAAAAGGATGCAATATTCAGTGGTTCCATTACAGCTTCTCCTGGCTGCAAACGGGACTTCTACAAAGTCTTGGCTGCTCCATTTTTTTCCCCATGAAACTACTCTTGCCTAGCAGCAGTGGCACTTCTGCATTTGCTAGAAAGTAAAGCTGGAACTGAATGATAAAAATGTTCCTCTTTGTGAGTAAAAGATTATTCCCACTTTAAAAAAGCTAACATTGAAGCATAAAGAATTCAGAAATCAGGAGGCTTTTAAAGAGCATCTTAAAGCCCTCAAAGCCTTCTGTTCATACAAACATGCTGTAAAGCTAACAATACAATTCAATGATTTAGAGGTCTGTCACCTTTTCCAGTTGTTCCACACGTTCATTCACATCAGCGAGCATCCACGTATCTTCACCTCGTAAATGCTTTAGCAGCTTATGCCTCTGCTCCTTTTCATAACTAATTTTGGCCTAAAATGAATAGAGAGAAAAAATAAGCAGGCAGAGTTCAGTAGCATTTCCTTACAGGCACACCTCTGTAAGCCACGCTGACACAACCATACACAATGTTGAGAACTGTGCTTAAGAACTTTTCCTGTTAGAGTACTGCAGTAAAAGCACAATAAAAGTACTTTCAGATTACATGTTAAAAGGAAAATTCAGCTAAAACATATTATGCACCCTCCTTTCTCATGCAACAGCTCTAGCACTGGTTTCATCCTATAATCCTGAACAAGAGTGAGACAAAAAACCATTCAATTCCCATTCTTCATTCTGAGAAGTCTCCTGTTCTTACAGCCTTCATGAACTGCATATAATATATGATGATATGTCATATATGATATAATGGACTTCTAATTTTTTTATTTTTAAAAATTCTCTAGGCAATTACTCCATTGCAAAGCACAGCTCACTACCTGTTAATCTGAGAGGTCAGCAAGCCTATCTTTGGGCATATTCAATTTTGACATTATCTCAGCCAGATGCAAAACTTGGAACTGCAGTAGTTCAAGCCCTGAGGAGTATTATACAAGTTAAACATTATATTGAAAAAAGAGATATATAATATATATTATATATAACACACACT
>JANHGN010018865.1:0-12056 GCA_024605025.1 Megaceryle maxima | reverse complement strand
ATAACAAATTATATGTCATATACAAATTATGTATTATACAAGCCAAGAGATCACATACAAGTTTAAAAAAGACCAATATTTGAAAAAAAGATTCACATTTTTTGGCTGCAGAATGCTCTTCTCTTTCTGGTTATGGAGATAAAACTAGAAATGCTTTTATTACTACTTCTGAAAAACTAATAATCACTGCAGACAGTTTCAATGCCTGAAAAGGACTTTTATAAACCACATCACTAAAAGAATATTCTTTTCAGTCTCTGAAGTTGCCTTTATTACTTTCAGCAGAATTATGACTTTCACAAACAAGTTTACTGAAATATAACTTAAACTCTTTATCCCAAACTACAATGTATCACTACACATGATTAAACAGGAGGGAAGTTACTTTGTATTATTACAACCCTAATTTTGTGTGAGATAGATCTTGCAAGTTTGAGTTTGCTTTCGCATTTTTGTTTGTTTTGGGGGAGGTGGAGGGAAGGGGTTAAATAACTACAGTCAAAGCAAAAACTAAAGGTGGAGTTTGGTTTTCATCCTGAAACCCCGAGTTTTACTAGAAAGTGTTTTCAATCATAAGCCAAGAGATCACATACAAGTTTAGAAAAGACCAATATCAAAAAAAATAAATCTCAAGAGATCAGACAAACAGATTAAATCTTTCATCCTGGTCAGTTATTAGCTCTCCATAACAAACTCTAGATACAGTAACCTCCCTACCAGCAGTCAGTTTCTCTGTACTGGTACAGCCAAGAAGGAAATGTGCAGCTTTTGTTGTGACAGAAAATAAGGCTAACCACCAACTCATAAAGTACGAGTGCTTGTTGTCTTTCTGAACATTGTTGTTACCAATATTGAAAGTGGCACAAAGAAAAGAAAGAATCAAAATAATACACATTAGTACCCAAACAAAGCACCCTTTTAAGCCTTGTCAACTTCCTTAGAAGCCCCAGGTGATAAACTTTCTGATGCACTCAAATGCAAGCAAATCAAGGCTGCTACCCAGACTTCTTAATTTCAAAAAGAAGGGGCTTTGCAAAAGCTGAACCAAAAATAATTTCAATCAGCTCAAAGAGGCCAAAACTGGGACTTCCATCTCTAGAATGAAGATGACAGTCTACAAGGGTGAATGCTACATCTTAATATTCAAAAGGCAAGGATAAAGAAAGAAGAAGTTAAGAGCACATAGAGACATTTATTCCAGTATCAAAATAGTTTCCCAGTTTATTTATAAACAAAACAACAGAAGAATAAGCAGGACTGCAATTCAGTGAAAGTGAAATAGCTGTTCAAACAGGCCTCCAAAAAATGTATGTATGTTCCCTGCTACCTTCCCATGATCCAGAGCTCTCTGGGTAACCGAGGCCACCTCAAGACATCTACCCACCTGGGAACAACACCCTTCAAAGTTCACACCAAAATCACTGACCGATATTTTCAAGTTCACATAGATGACAATGGCTCTTCTGTCTTAAAAACATATTCATCTGACTAAAATAAGTAACTTAGCATTCCATATTCATGGACAAGTGAAGGGTAATAACCTCAGCTATGCAACTCACAAAAAGTCTACAAGCCACATAGTCACAAAACTCAAGAGAGATGAAACAATGAAGATAACAGGAACTTAAATACAGTTCTAGATAGGAAAAACACAACAAAAAAATACACCAAATTTATTTCCTCCACAAGTAAACAAGAAACGTGTTGCCAAGATTTAGACTGGGAAAAGGACATGCTTTCTGCATATTTCATTTCACTTTTGGTTGAGAAAGACTTGCAGCTGGAGTCAACAGTTACTTTCCACCCCTTTAACAGCTCCTGGGCATATAAATCCATAAGCCTCAAATAAACTCAAATAAAGGCTAATCAAGATCAGCTTGTCAACATGTCCTCACTTAATATGCTCTTTCCCTGTCTAGGAAGATTTAGGCTCTTACCCTTCTCTGCAACAACACATGTTTTAAATAAAATTATTATTTCCTTCATTTTACCAATGTTACAAACAGACATTGCATAAAATGACATGAACATTATAAATAAGGTACAAAATAAGCTTTTATACTTTTTATTAGATCTAACAATAAACAGAAAAAATACAGGCAAGTATTCAGGTAATTGAGATACATGATCTTAATAAAAGAGGTGGATCACCATTTTGGCTGAAGGATACAAATACATATTCAGAACACAGAATGACTAGAAATCATCATCAAACTGCAGGCTGTTGTCTCCTGAATACTAAATGAAACTGTATTGGGCAAGATGAATCTGTAGTGCAAATACCACCAGACTGTTAAAAGAGAGAAAGAGACAGAAAAGCATCAGGTGAAAGTTCGTTTCTTCTCAGACAAAGATACAAAATACAATATCTGTATGTAAAATAATTCAATTTAAAAAAAAAAAAAAAAAAAAGGCAAAAGCTGCCTAGAGATTTAAAAATATTTTAAAAGTTGTATTTTCACCTAAATTATCATTTTAACATGAGATTAGAAAGTTACCAGTGATATCCTCTGATCCTTTTATATAAAAACTATCTAGCTCCCCCTGCCATCAAATTACAATATTAATATTTATTGATGGTGAATTTTTTCCCCTCACACACAGACAATTATTTCAAGTGGGGAGGGACGAGGAGGAAATTCTGTCTACACTACTTTATTAGCTTCAAACCTTACCTTTCTATTCTACTTGTCTTTTATAATGGCACAGGACTTATTAGCATCTTATAAAATGTAAAAAAAGAAGAAAAACTAGTTAAGCCCACTGTCAGACTTATCATTCTATGCTATGAAGGCCAACTGTAATAGTTTCACATCTCTCAACCCACAGGAGTTCAAGCATTTAAATCACATTAAGGTTCATTAATACTTTATGATGCCACAAAAATATCCAACAATTTATCCTTTCTCCTGTACAAATGAGTACTTAACATTAGGAACATTTTAAATCACCACTGCAATATTTTTTTCTCCATAAATATAGGATGCTACATATCTGAAATACCTCAGTTTCACAGTAAGGCATTAATTATGCAAATGACTGGGCATGCAACACACAAACACAGAGGACCATTACACACAATAATCTGTCAAGAGGGGCAAGCATCATGCTACATTACACAAACACCTGGGCAGCCCCCTAATAAAGTTGCTCATAATCTCCTTTGCAACAAGCACAAGGTGAAGTATAATGCACTCTCAAAGGGAAAAGAATCATAGAAGCATAGAATGGTTTGGGTAGGAAGGGACCTTTACAGGTCATCCAGCCCAACCTCCCTGTGGTGAGCAGGGACATCTTCAATTAGATCACGTTGCTCAGAGCCCTGTCCAACCTGATCTTGAATGTTTCCAGGGATGGGGCATCTACCACCTCTCTGGGCAAGTATTTCACCACCCTCATGGTAAAAATTTTCTTTCCTAGATCTAGTCTAAATATCCCCACTTTTCATTTTAAACCATTACCCCTTGTCCTGTCACAACAGACCCTGCTAGTAAGACTGTCCCCCTCTTTGTAATAGGCCCCCTTTAAGGACTAAAGGGCCACAGAAGGTCTCCCTGCAGACCTCTCTTCTCCAGGCTAAACAACCCCAACTCTCACAGCCTGTCTTCATAGGAGAGGTGTTCCAGCACTCTGATCTTTTTTGTGATACTCCTGTAGACCCATCCTGACAGGTTCATGTCCTTCTCATGCTGAGGACTTCAGAGATGGATGCAGTACTCCAGGTGGGATCTCACCAGAGCAGAGGGGAAGAATCACCACCCTCAAACTGCTGTACACAACTCTTTTGATGCAGCCCAGGATACAACTGGCCTTCTAGGCTGCGAGTGTACATTGCCAGCTCATGTCCAGATTTTCATCCACCACTACCCACCAGTCCTTCTCTGCAGGGGTGCTCTCAATCCCATCATCTCCCAGCCTGTGCTGATACAGAAGGTTGCCCCCAACCCAGGTGCAGAACCTTGCACTTGGCCTTGTTGAACCTCATTAGGTTCACATGGGCCCACCTGTCAAGCCGGATCCCTCTGCATGGCATCTTGTCCCTCAGGCATGTTGTTTACACCACTCAGCTTGCTGGTATCTGCAGATTTGCTGAGGGTGCACTCAATTCCACTGTCTAAGGTCTGTTGGTAAGGTGCTATAAAACAATAATTACTCTACAGCACAATGTTAGCAATGTTTGTCTAGCTGAACAGATCCAACTTTTGTAGTCCTTAGCACAAGCAGGCCAAAGAGTCTTGGATTTCATAGTCCCATATGAATGAGGAAGGAAATTAAGTTCAAGGAAAGTGCTTTCTGGTTTTCATTAGGCAGGTCATTAAAGCCAGCCTGCATGGTTGCTGACAACAGTATCTGCTTAACGAGGAAAAAAACTTGCTCCAAACAGCCTATAATAAGATTGCAGACACAAATACCAAAAAGCCGTAAAAATTACACTGTGTGACCCCAGGAAGAAGCTTAAAAGATCAAAGAAACTGCCAACAGCCAAGGAGCAGGTCACACAGTAAAATGAACTTGTTACACAACAGGGCCCCAGAGATGTCCGTAAGAGACTGAGGAATGTCACCTAGGGAGGGAAGCTAAAACACTTCCTCCCCAGCTCACAGAAACCCTGACACTCTTTCCAGACTCCAACTCAATTTACCATTTCAGCTCTCACCAAGGCCAGGGAAAATTTTCCATACCACTCCAGAGACGATACAATTTTCCATCTTAAACCATGGTCAACCTCTAGTTCTTCAGATGATAAACATCACCATGCAGTAGTCAACTTGTCCATCCAAAAGAAGAAAAATTCCCTTTTTCTCTAACAAGCAATCAGAAAAAAACACTACATACAGTGTGACAAAAACACCCAACACAGAGAGACACACACAGCTGAGATCTCTAATGGCTACCAGCCACTGAAGGGCAGGGCTCCATTCCTATACCTCTCCTCTCCCCACAGAGTATTTTCCACCACCTTCCCTCCACAGGCCTATCCCTCCACTCCAGCCTCAGGGGAAGCCACTTCAAGGACCACCCTGACATAAAATGAATCCCACCAACAGGTTTCTGCAGGCTGCCCCTGTGGCAAGATCATCAAAGCTACCAATTTAAGCACGTGGAACATGGGAAAAATTACGCATTTTTGGGAAGAAGAAGTGTGGAAAAAATTATTTTCAGCAAACACTTCCTGTTAGAAATGTTCCAAAGATCTAACACCTAGCTCCATCCTTCACCCATCAACATAAGGCACACAAAAATCTAAACAACAAGCTTTTCTTTCTAATTTCAGGACCATCTCCCATCCTATCATACAAACCATTCCACTCACTCATTTACAGGTTGCAATATTCAGCTATCAGAAAATTTCCTGTGGCCTATATTACTCTCCCAGTTTCCATCACCCCAACACTCGGGGCCAGAGACCCCTGGTTACATGAATGCTTACCTTCAGGGAATCTGCATATACCCTTCCTTAAAGTTCTAATGCTCTTATACCCACTTTCTATCTGAATAACACACTCATTTTTGTGAATGCTTAGACTATTTTGCTACCCTCAATATTCTGTTTATTGTTACATCATTCAGCTTTCCCAAGAAGGACAGCAGTGGAAACAAAAGAAAGAGCTTAGGTTCCACCGCAACTTATCAAATCACATCTGAGTCTGAGCACTACCTGTAGTTCCACCTCCCCCAAACACAGCCATGACAGCTGGAAATGTCACTGCTCTTTGTCATTTTCACCTGCCAAAAGGCACAGAAGATAGGTCACTGACACAACCATCATTTAAACTTCTTATCATCAATAATCATTAGAGAGCAATCAGACATGCGCTTAAAGAACAGACTGTAGGAGATGTCAACCTTCAGTCAGAAAGATACGGGAGGCAATAACTTTCTGCTGGTACAGGTGAAGACACAACAGATAAACAGATGTACTATGCCAGCTTCTACTGCTAGGAAACTGTAGGCAGATACTTGATGTTAACGTAGGACCACTCAACTCCTCTGGCAGAGCAAGCCCTTTCTCTAGAAAGGACTAGCAGAACACAACAGTGAAGACATCTGTCTTCATCACTCACCTTCTAAAATGACCTGCCTGTTAAATCAAAGATGTTGCTTGCAAAAATACATATAAAGGTGCTTTGTCAAAAGCCTGAAAACCTTTTGTGAAAAGGCAGCATTCATTTCACAGTGCTGTTACTCTCCTAATATCACACCAAGATTTCAGTGTACTGACATGCTTATTTCCTTCAACAGAGGGAGTCAGGGACATAACTCTTCATAAAGGATTTAAAAGGGGAAGAACAAAAAGAAGATGCTTAGTATAACAGCACAGGAGCAACTTCCAACAAATACCAGCTCTATAACCCCTAACGGTGAAATGTTTTGCTATTAATTTTTTGTCTAAGGAGAAATTTCTGTAATTTTCCACTGAAAACTGAAGTGTGAAATATTGCCAAAGCATTCTATCATCTCAGCAAATACCAATCACTGCAACAACCCAATGGTTAGGCTTTATGAGGAAATACCTGGCTGAACTTCACCAGGAAAACCTGCTGATTGCACAGCTTGTTTAGAGCTCAAATACAATGAACTTGCTGATATTGTTATACTTTTTTTTATTATTATTATTTTTTATTTTCAGTAGTATTTTCAAAGAAAATCAAAAAATGTAAAATAAAGGTAGAGGTCTAAGTCAACATCAGCAAACAAGATGTCTCTGAAAATAATGGCTTGCACATCTCAAATATTTTTTTTTTCAGAAACCTAAATAAGCAAAACTAAACACACAATTTCTTATTTGTGCAATGAACCCATTTCAAGGTATCATTTTATTTACACTTTTTCAATAATATATCTTATTTGAAATACTGAGTGAGGTCTCATTTACCTACACTCAACTTTTTTGTTGTTGTTGTTAAATCAGTATGTACTGCTATCAAGAGAAACTTGTAATCTATCAGTAATCCTTAACAAGTAAAAGACAGGATTTTTTGTACAAGGAATGGTCAAATCACATCACTCTCAGAGACCAAAGAATAAAAGACTCAAAGTCCATAAAAAAGGTAACAGTAGAACAACCCTGAAGTACAGAAATACCACCTCATAGTGCAGATGCAAGAATAATTCAAAATTTAATTATTGCTATCTTTTACAACAGAAAAAGCGTTCATGTCTAGGTAAAGTACACATCCCTGCACTTACCAAAACACCCATCAGATTATTTTCTCATTCTATACTTGCAAACTAAAACAGTGTCATGAACTATCACACTTATCAAAACAAGATGCTATTTCTGGAGCTTAATAACAATTTGCATGTCAACACTTAATTATTTGATTGCTGATCATTATCATAAACATTACCAGCTACTGGGTTTTACCACTGCAGCTGGGAGGACAGATTACACAAATAAGAGTACATTCCCAAAACAGAAAACAGAAATCTCAGTCAATGAGTTGAGTGCTATTTTCAGTCTTCAAAGAGTGCAAATTCATAACTGGCAAAAACCATGAAACTGTAAATAATTTTTTAACAAAATCAACAAGAAGCAACTGTTGTTCATCTTGTTTTAAAAATAAAAGGTACTAAACAAATGTATTCTATTTCTATAAGTGCTTCAAAATTTACTATATATTTAATCTCTAGATTATTATGGATATAGAATCTGCAAGAGTGAGCTAATCCCAGATTCTTCTACTAATCGAGGTAATTTGGGGAGAATTACTTCTAAAGAGATAGTGAAGGTTCTCCACAACCTCTCTGGACAGCCTGTTCCAGTGCTCCCTTACCCTCACAGTCCCTTACCCTCCTCATGTTCAGGTGGAATCTCCTGTGTTCCAGTTTGTGACCATTATCTCTCATTCTATCACAGGGCACCACTGAAAAGAGACTTTCTACTTGACACCCACCCTTCAGGTATTTGTAGACATTAATAAGGTCCCCTCTCAGACCCTCCAGGCTAAACAGCCCCAGTTCTCTCAGCCTTTCCTCATTAAGAGAGGTGTTCCAGTCCCTCCATCATCCTCATAGCCCTCCACTGTCCCTCTTGAACTGGGGAGAACTGGACACAATACTCCAGATGTGGTCTCACTAGAGCACAATATAGAGGGAGAAGAACTTCTCTCAACCTGCTGGACACAGTAATACGTGTAACCATCTCCTTTGTTCCTTTCCCAGTAACTTCTACGACTTGATTAGCTTTTGTCTGAGCAATGACAGCTTCTTGTAGAGCTACTTACTCCCCATTTATAGTCTTGAGTGGTAAAAAGTCAACTCTGAGCCCACTGTTATATAAAGAAAATTAGGGTTGCCTTCCTCCAGAAAATCAGAGGGTTTTTTTCATTTGGTTGGGGTTTTTTTAGAACCATTAAGGTTGGAAACAACCTCTAAGATCATCAAGTCCAATCTTCTACCCTACACCTCCATGGCCACTAGACCATGTCCTGAAGTGCCACATCCACCTGTTTTTTAAAAACTTCCACCCATAGTGACTTCCACCACTTCCCTGGGCAGCCTGTTCCAATGCTGAACTACTCTTTCATTAAATAAATTCTTCTTACTATCTAATACCTAATCTGAACTTCCCCTGGCACAACTTGTGGCCATTTCCCCTTGTCCTGTCATTAGTTTCTATGTGGAAGAGGTCAGCACCGCCTCATTACAACCTCTTTTCAGGTAGCTGTAGTAAGGTCTCCTCTCAGCCTCCTCTATTTTTGTAATATTCAGCAAGGCTGATAAGCAGCATCTAAACCTACAAGAATATATTAACACTGAGAGTTAGCACCTACAAAGCTACATTATCATCACAGACTTCTGGGGACATATCCTAACAGTAATAAGCGCAGCTTAAAAACCAACCTTTGCCCATTTTCCCCACACGTTCTCTGTATGAATAAGTGCTCTCATCTCCAACTTCAACATTTTCTCTACAAGAGAAGCTTTGGTTCATTGCTGTAGCATTTCTCCAACACTACTGAAGCCAAACCTCCTTTCTCAGCTTTACTGCCTCCCTGAACTGAAACTTACCTAAATACAATAAGAGGTTAAATATAAATTCACTGCTTTTACAATAGATGGCAGCATATTTAATACCACAATCCAGTCACTATGAAAACATCACAAAAATGTGTAATGCTACAGCTCTTACTTCAAATTAACAGCATTTTAGAGATATTAACAGAAAAAAAAAAAAAAGTAAAAACCACTCAGATATTTGGAAAAAGGAAGTTATAATAACATTTTTAAACAACTCCTCACAGAACACTCTATTTCATGTTAAGCTGCTGGTGCAAATAGAAGCAAACATGAAAAGAGGAAAAAGACTATTTAATAAACTACTGCAATAAAGCCTGACACTGTAAAAAGCTTTTACAAAAAATAATCATTTATCAATGTTTTTAACTCAGGCTGACAGTCTGTCACAAGGAGGGGTTCCTCGGGATCACACTTGTGAAGTCTCCAAAAGGAACTTCTATTGCCTAGAAACGGTTCCACAACTGTGCAAGGGAGACACCCACACAATGTATCCCCTGAAATCTACTCTCTGTCTTCCTACTTTGCCTTGAGAAAAGATATGACTACTGTGTAAGCCTCAGGCTGTTCACACCATTTTCTCATTACCTTTTCTGAAAATATCTTAGCTGTTTACTTTGGTCTTCCATCTCTCAAAAACCCAGCCTCACAACCTCGTACTCTTTCCATAGTTATTCTCCACTCCTTAAACTTCAAAATAAGTCATGTCATCTAACTGATGTGCATCTACTATTTTATCATTCACTTCACCTACAAGTTAAAACATTAATCAGCAGCTTACTGCACAAGTACCAAGCATGGCATATGGGCAGATCTTTAATAAAATGCATCAGGATTAGCACAGGTCACAGCAACTCTACCAAAGCACGTGTGAGTGGGAGCCTCCTAATTCTTGGCTAACACTACAGCAAGATATAACCAAACAAGTAACATTCTCACTTGACAAAAACAGGCTGTCTCACTTCTGTTCAAGTTATTGCAAATTCTTACTACTTTATGATCAGAGTGTTGTAATGGAGGAATACAGACTCTGTAGGAAAGACAGGCCAGGAAGACAAGGAGAAGGATTTGCCTTTTATGTCTCATTTAAGGAAAGGCTGAGAGTTGGGGCTGTTTAGCCTAGAGAAGGCCGGGGAGTGGGGGTGATGTCACTTATCCATGCATACAATCAGTGTATATAAATATCTGAAGAAGGGATGTAAAGACATCCGACCCTATCTCTTTCCAAAGGTGTGAGCACAGAAACACGTATGGAGTGAAATACCAAGCACATCAATACCACTACAAGTGGCAAAACACATGAACTCAGGTGGCTGTCACTTCAGAACTAAGTTCCGATTGCTTTCTGCCACTGCAGGTACATCAGCCCAGCTCCCCCGAAGCAGGAGGGGCTCCCCCCAGGGGGCCCCCCGCCCCCAGCTGTCACTGTCGGGCCTGCGGGCCGGAGGCCGCGGCCAGGGCCGCCCTCGGGAGCGCACCAACCACGCGTCAAGACGAGACCGCCCCAGCACCCGGCCCCGGCCCAGGAAGGAAGTAGGGGGCTGAACGGTTCCCAGGGAGAGGCCGGGAGGGGCCGGGCACCCCACCTGCGCCAGCAGCGCCTCCCGCTCCCGCTGCCGCTGCTCCTTGCGCGCCGCCAAGCTCCGCTCGCTCTCAAACCCGGACGCCATCGCTTTGTCTCCACCGGAAACCGACAACTGCGCAGCAGCCGTGCAGCAGCCCCGCCGTACGGCGCGGACGAGAGAGTGTCGTAAACGGCGTCCTGGGCAATGGCGAGCCGAGCGGAGCGGAGCGGGCCGGGACGGCACCGCCGACCGCGCCGGGGGCCTGCGGCCACAGCAGGTTCCCCGCCGGGCTGGGGCCCCCAGGGCCCTCCCCGGAGCGAAGTAAAGTCCTCCTCCCGCATACGGGGTGAGGCGGCAGCTCTCAGCCCCCTTCTGACCTCGCCGCTGTCCGGGCGTGACGCTCTCAGCCTCCTGGCAGATTTCCCGCAATTTCTCTTAGATTAAAAATTAAAGACCTCCTGCGGAGGGGTTTCCGCGGCCTCGCAGGTGAAGGTGGCAGCAAGTGCCATGGCATGGCACAAGCACCTAAGCGGGCACCTGTGCTTTTGGACTGACAGGGCCACCGAGTCCTGGAGTGGGGAGACTTGACCTCCAGAGTCACCCCTCCTGCTGGGCCGAAATTACTTTGCATGAGCCCCAGCCTCCTCGGCTGGACCAGCGTTAATGAGAAGTGAACAAGAGAAACGTGGCCAAACCCATGGTCATGTTCTCCAGGGCCACGCAGCAGCTGGTGCTCCCCGTTGCCACAACCCACCTGTAGATGAAGCCTTAGCCACTTTCTGCCCCTCTTGCAGCCGGTTCGGTGTGTCCATGCTGGTCTGGGGCTTCTCTGATGGCAGGGCAGCTATTATTAAAAAATACCCAAGTTCAAGCACTCGAAAGTTGCACTTGGCCACCAGTGTTTGAGAGTGCTGCTCTATCTCGGGTTTCTCTAAGACATGATTTCTTTGAGATGAGATCAGAGCATTATTAATGTGTCTGACACCAACTGTTCACAGTTGCCAAGTAATAACATTATTTTGGTAAAGGTCTGAGTGAAGTGTAATTTGTTAGCTATTTGCATGGGACAGTATGTTTTCAAAGTGATAATGGTAATTTAATCATTGTCTCCATGGTGGTATTAAATGTGTAAATTGCACTTGCATCTTTGTTCAATTTATGTGATGACAGTAAACAACATCTCAAGAAAAACCTGTTGTAGGTGACCACTAGAGAGTGATAACTGGTAAAGTGATAACAATAACTGCTAGAATGATAATATAGAGAATAATAACTGGTAGAGCTTCACAGGCACCATTCAGAAAAGCAGCACATGAACTCCCTTTGGTAAGCCATTTACAAAGCAAACAGATGGGTACAAAAGATGTCCCAGCAGGACTGACTGATGCCACACTGTCCTGGTTTGAGTGAGAACAGAACTAATTCTGTTCAGTGATTTTACTTTTCAGCTCAGCTCTTCTAACTAACTGC
>JANHGN010018862.1:40905-54955 GCA_024605025.1 Megaceryle maxima | reverse complement strand
CTATGCAGAACTTCTCTCTTCCTTTGTTAAAGCATCTGCAAGGAGCCAAAGGGGGAGTGCAGAGACCATTGGGAGCAGTCAACACTTCTCCCCTCCAGAAAGGTCTTTCCAGATCTTATCACCACACAAGGTTTGAGACACACAATAGCCAGGCTCTTACACCTGCCAAAAACTAGAGGTAAAATGAAAAAGGAGTATGAAAATTAACTTAGAACTAGATTTCTGTGCTGAATATTTCCTGCACCCAAATCACAGGTACAATATTCAGAGGAGTTATTTTAGATATTTAAGAAATATTTCTCCCTGTTTCCTACTTTGTACTTACCTTATGCATGTGCCTGACACATCCAGTGGAATATTGTGAGAATTCTTGAGTAGGATTAGATGCCTATGATACACATGACTGCATCTGAATTTATTCTATAAAATCCCTTCATATTCAACACAGAGTAGTAGACACTACTTGAGTACAACGCACCTACCTGGTAGAGTCAGATATGACACGATTTTTTTTTTCTTTAATGTCTACAAAAAAAGTCTCAACCATTAACGCAGATGTACACTTCTGTGGATGTTTATTCCATCTGTCTTTTTTAGGATGCCAGACTTTCAAAGGTTTATGAATACCAGCTCTGATGACAAAAAAAAAAAAAAAAAAGAAGAAGGGCAAACAAACAAACAAACAAAATCAGTTGTTTTTTAGAACTTGGATTAAGGAAAAACGTATTCTGGAAGAATAAATTAGAACTTGGATTAGGAGAAAAAAATATGATGGAAGAATAAAACCTTTGATAGTATATTGCTGTCAAAGGAATGTTAACTTCTGATGATTTTGCTCTGTTCATCAGCCTTTTATTTTTTCACCAGGATAAAAAATTATACATGTGTCTAACAGATTGTACAGAGTGCTGCTTGAGCACTTTAAGTGATAAGCAATAGTTTTATAAGTACACAGGGTCTAAGGAAAATGAGATTTGCTAGGATTTCCAGGTTTGGAAACTGAAATCAACCAACTGCTCTCATGGCTCTGGTTCCTGATGCAGGAAACAGGATGCACTGTGGAATGATGCTAAATAGACTGTTAATTTATGTACATAAGATGAAGTATAGATGCATCACCTCTGGTTTGTCTTCATGAAGTTAAATCAATTTTGCTGAAATTTTGCTTGTAACTAAGGTTCATCTAGTGCTGGCAGAGGCTAAGGCACAGTATAGACAGTAGGAAGAATTGTTTTTGTCATTGGACCCTGTGGGTGGTATTGCTTTGCATGTCTTATCCAGCAGCCTGCCAGGTGCCTCTATAGCATCCATGGGTGTGCTTCTTCTTGCTCCCTTTAATGTTCTTGTGAAGAGGCTACAAGCCTGTTTTAACTTCCCATCTAGTACTGAAACACCTCATTTCTGTACTGGAGAAGACTGGTGAATTCTTTATATCATGCTACTTATCAGCTATTTGAAATATTTATTTATTTCTTTTATTTACTTAACCAATATAAACATAGCTGGAAATGTTGCTGTTAAATGCAAGCTGAAAGTCTAAACACTGGCTTCCCTCTCTCAGCATTCAGAAATATTTACCCTGGGCTCAGTGTCTACTATGCTCCTAGCTGAGGGAGGGAGGGGGAAAGGCAGACAATGAAATGTGAAGCTGTTGTCTGACAATAAAGGTGTTCCTCTCATAAACAGAATCATTACAGGAAAAAAAACCAAACAAGTATTTTTTAATAAAGGCTTGCCTCTGGAAGAAGCTTTAGTTAGATTGCATGGTTATCTTTTGAATATTGAAATATTGCAGACTGAGGAAGAGCTAGTAGAGCCTGGATGCTTGTTTATTTGATGACTTTTTCTGCCTGGCATGCATGGTTCGCTTGCCCGCAGTATAAGGTGTGAAAAGTCTGAGGACAGAATCAGAAAAAAAGACTGGAATTAGAAAAAAAAGACTGAAGGAGCCCACTGCAAATTGTGCAGTGGGAAATCCAGCTCTGATCTACTTTCCAGAGCTCCAGAGCTCTGAAGTTTAACAGCAGGGGGGCTTTACGCAATGGCCTCCAAGGGTGCCTTGGACTGCGTGCTGCCCCCAGCTACTCAGCAAACTCTGAAGTAGCTGATGATGCTTGACTTCCACAGAGCTTTGTGTCTTGGTGAGAGCAATACTTCCATTCAGAAGGTGTGCCTTTTACCTGTCTTTTCTCCAAACCCAACACACACAGAGGAACATTTTCACAGCAGCAGAATGCCTTCCAAACCAAAAATTATCATGTTCATGTAATTTATAGATGGCAAATGAGGTGAGAAGAGAAAAACTGACTTACCTAAATAATACAGCAAGCAATATGATTGCTAATTTTGATCACATTGAGGGTATATATGTGTATTGATTTACAAGACCAAAAACCAAGAGATAAAAATAACAGTAAATAAACAGGAAAACTTTTAGACATAATATTGAGAGTAGATTTTTTACATAAAGCACCATTTTACCTTTTGTGGTAAAAGAAGAATTTACAAATAATGTAGAAAGCATTTAATACAGTAGTCTAACAGAACTGAGACAGATACAGAAAAATAGTAGTTATAAATAATTTCTCTCTAAGATTTCAGAGTAAGAACAAAGTCCTGAAACCTCTAAGGTTACTTTTGATCACTAATGTCATCAAGCCCAAGCTTGCCAATTCTTTCGGTTAATTATAACATTCTACAGTTCTCAGTTTACACACCAATTTCTGATTTTGTTTGATAGTTCTTTTAATCCTTGAAAAAAACTCTGCCCGGGAACTGCTTTCATTCAGTACTAAATTGGATACAAGGTTCCCAATCTTCCTTGTGCCTGCAGCTCTATGCTTGATGAAAGTCACTTTTATTCTGTAATGCTTTGTTTTACTAAAAAAAACCTCCCGTACATTTTGGTATTTCAGAGCTGGGCCTCTATGACATTCTTCTATTTTTCAAAGTGCGTCATATATGGAAGTTTCACTTCGCCCTGCACGCAGGACAAACACTTGCACATAAGATAATCTTCAAATGCAAATATATTTTATATTCCTCTCTCCTTCCAAAAACGGTCAATCATTGATATTAATGCCAAGATTCATATAAAAAGGGACTATAATTGCCTTTATTAAAATATTATCAAAAATTCTCCCATGTCAGTAAATATAAAAAACAAACAGTAGTCATTCAGTGCAATGACATTCAATTAATTTTACAATTATTTTTATACACCTTTTTATTAGTTATAAACAGAAGAGTTCAACAAGATACCAAAATTCTGCCTGAAGATGTTTAGATTAACAGTACAAGTACTGTAACAAGTGTATTCAAGAATATGAGCCCAAGTTCACTCTTCTTGAGAAGGGAAAAAAGTGGTAGGCATAAGTAAAATTGCAATGAAAAATCAAAAGTATGTATATTTTCAAGCAGAGATTGCTTGCATATAAAGCAAAGCTAAAACTTTAATAATTATTCTATGGACATGCCTCATTAGCAGACTTCTAAAGTTTCATCTTTCACGGAACTCATTTCACAGCCTTTCTGTAGGGTCACAAAATAGAACGCCAAAGTACTAGTACAGTCATGTATGCAAACAGCTCATAGGATAGCACTCAATCCATTATTATCAGAGCTATTGAACATGCATTTGGATATCTAACTGAAGTAAGTAAGTTTCCAAGAATTCAAGAATCTGACTGACCATTTTTAACAGAAAGGTTAAAGAACCACTAAAAATTTTACTGGAAATCATGATTCAAAAAAAAGTGCTTTTTCAATCCTCCATGAGAATCTATGCAAGATTCACTTTCAGGCTTTGAATATGGTTGTATTAACTTATAAATCAGGTGTGATTAATTAACTATTTAATTTCAGTGTGATAAATGACACAGATATTGGGGTCAGTGTTACTGAATGGACATTAATGACATGTTTTACAGTCCATTCGTCATTTTGGATCCTTGTTTCTGAACTCTCCAACTGTTTTTCATTACCCTTTTTAAACTGCTTGCAAAATGTTCTTAGTACCACTGAAAACAAACAGATAAAATAACCGATCCATGCCTAATTAATATTTCCCTAATTCAGGTATCCAAGGACTGTGACAGTCCTTTTGGTCATAGTGCCACACTAGAATCTAATTCCATTTATTACACTCACAATTATACATTATGTGTAATTAAACTGAGTATCTGAAAAGCAAGCTTAGACAAATATGAGCTAGAAACAAAAGCCATACCAATTTCTGTTCTGGTTTACATAGCAGCTGTTATCTCTAATTTGAAAAGACCTATGAATATAGTGTTGACTCTACTGACCTAATCAGTCATTTTTGTTATCTCATGAAAAAGAAAAAGAAATATCAAAAAAGCTAAGCAAGCTATATTTCCATTACCTTAAACTGTCTGGCATAAATTGTATTAACCTTTTTCAGTACCATAAACTAAGGTCCTAATTAACCTGGATTAGATGGGGTTACCACTGTTTTATTGTTTATATCAAGCTATAAATGGCTTTCCACTAAAAATAATGTTTCCATGGTTTTGTGCTGTCAGAAGCTGTCAAAACTTAAATGTAACCTGTCACTGTCAAAGCCTAACAGTGAATTTGATCTAAAGACCTCTTTCATTTTAAATTCCATTTGATAAATTATAGTTAGTTTAACAATATATTTCTAAAATTCTGTATGTCAGAATTAAATCTGTCATTAAACAAACATTAAATTCCTTCAACATTTACTCCAGGAAGCTACTAGACAAGACAGGGCAAGAATTTTATAAATATCATTCTTAATGTAATCTAAAAGAGCATTAGAGGTAGTTAGCAAGCATCCTTGAAGGAAATTCAGGAGTGAACAAGGGACAAAGATGAAAGAAATTCGAGAACAGAATCTTGTAAATGAGGAAGAAATTATTTGGAGGAATAATAATCTAAACATACTCTGAACCTATGTCAGTTTTGCTTGTAGCTTAACAGCTAATCAGAAGGGAACTCACTGTCATATGAGAATTACTAATAATAACTTGTTTAGTTGACTTTTTTTCACAAAAGCCCCCAAGAAATTTGTGTTTTCAGCACACTGTTGCTGTTATTCCTCAGGTTCATAGTTTGGACTCTCGGTATTGTATTCCTGAGATCAGAGGCTGCAGACTAGAAATACAAATGAAACCCAGGGAACAGGAATCCTGTGGAACTATTGTAACTCTTAAAAGATCAGACTTTCCTGACAAGAATCATTGAATAAAAGGGGCATTTTTGTAACATCAAGCTGATACACAAAAGCAAGGGAAAAGACAGAAAAAACCCAACAAAGTTCATTCTTTCTCTCTCTTCATTATTATTTTTTCAGGTACTTAACACTAAGACATTTTTCTGTTAGTTGGAACAATGACAGTGACTTCAGTTAGCCTTTGGGGATACTCTCTGGAGGGAGGAAAGAATATTTTGGCATTCCTACACAGTTGTTCTCTCCTTCACACTTGCTGTTAATATCTTGCACTACATTTGATTTCTGTTTTTGTACTTACTTCAGATATGATGAATTCTGGTCGTAGCTGTGGTTGGAAAGAGCTTTAGAAATGTCTTTCTTTAGTATATAGACTTCAGGTGATAGAGAATTTAAAGGAGCCTGTGCAATCTTGTTCCAGTGTTCATTTACCGTCTGTTCATTGATTTTAAGATGAATGTGTACAATTGATTTAAAAATCCTTTAATCCTGTACATCAGCAATGCCAGATATCACACAAAATCAGGATGATTCTTAAATTATGCTAAGTGTCGAACTAAGCCCGAGTAAACAACTGAAGGGTTAACAAAGAATTTCAAGGTTTCAGAATTTATTTTCATTCAAATATAAAAATTATATTCTTGGATCTCAAAATGCTTTGCCAAAATAGAAATCCACTAAACTGAATCTTTTAGAGGAATAGTCACATGACCCATTTTAGTTGCCCTATCCAAAGGGCAGTTTGCAGTACTTCACTCCTATCACCTTCTTTTATTCTCCCAATGGATTGCAAAAGGGGCTAGGAAAGTTTTACATGCTACAGTAGGTGCCTACAGATAAGTGATACAAATATTCCTCTTTCTATCTGCTTTTATTTCTCTAGTTATGGAATGGGGTTCTCCTAGGCAATAAACATTTTTTCTGAAGATCCTATTTGATGCTGGAGTTCATGTATATATATATGGCTTTCTGCAAGCCTTCACTGTTGTGTCACCTTCTACTGTGGATGCAACAGGAGTTGCAGCATGTTTACTTCTTAATTCTTAGTTCAACGAGCTTTTATGGAAAGTAAGATTCCCAAAACAGACAGTTCCTTGGAACCTGGGAAATTTCAGAGTTTACAGGCTCAAGAAAAACATATCTAGGAGGCTAAGTGGTCTGCTAGGAAATGAATGACCTGACAAAGATGCTAACAAGTTGAGATTCAAGGTCTATTTTCTAAAAAGACATCCCAGATGATAGTCTTTTCAATCTACTGTTCTCTCAATTTTTAGGTGAGGTTTTAGAATACAGGGAAAGTTCCTTTCCACAGATAGCACCAACAGGACATTTTTCCAGAGAAACAAAAATTCCTCAGAAAATGTCCTGTCGAAAGTATTTTCGTGTCCTAACAGATAGACTTGCAGCTGACTAGTGAAAAGTATCTCCATCAATATCAGTATGTCATTTTCAATAACCAAGGTGTTTCTTTAATAAATTGCAATTCCAAAGTAGAACACCTCAGCAATTTTCAAATGCCATGTTACTACAAAATTTATTTTGAATTCTTAGGATTCTTATGTAGAGAAATGTGAAGGAGTAGAAGTAGGTGTGCTGTCAAATTATCATTCTGTTCATAAAAACAGTGGTAGACTGCTAAATGCTAATGTGAACTGTAGAAGGTCCTAAGAAAATTAAACATGAAATCAATTTATGTCAATAATTTATAGCTTCTGTCTGCTGCTAAATTAGCTTCTTGTGAATGAATACTGGTGTATGTGAACTACATGTTACATTAGTTAGAACTTAGACATTTTCACTGAAAGAAATGTAAGCTTTTTAAATTTTCTTTTGACTGGTTTATTTTACAAAATCATTACTGTCTCAGCAGCTTAGATCTTGGCAGCTATCTTCATGAAGAGATGAGACGGTATACACTAGTGATGACATGACTATTTAACCAGAGAGAAAGTGAGAGACAGAGGGAAGCACTGGCATATTTGAAATATTGCTATAATAGAGGGGCTTGGTGGTGGGGGGGATTGGTTTTTGCTGGTTTTTTTTTTTTTTTTTTCATTGGTTTGTTGGTGTGGTTTTTTTGTCTTGTGGTAGACTATGAGTAGGAGGGGTGAACTATGCAACCACTTATATTTAAGAAAGTGTGGACTGGGATTGGTTTATGATTTTGCTTTTCATTTTTCACTTCACATGCTACAGTTATAATAGCCATGGCCTACCTGCCTTCTAGGAGGAAACCCAAGGAAATATATGTCAAAATGTCAGCCACTAATAGAACAAAGCAACTGTCAAAATCTAGAAAGCTGCCTTTATTTCTGATTTTTTTCACTTGGACATTGTTTAACCATTCTTTTAAAGAGAGAACATTAAAATGGAGCATAACCACATTATATGAGCTATTGTTCACAGCCCGTAGCACTTAGAAAATTTGTATGTATATTTTGTATAGGAACTATACAAAAGCCTGATTGCTTGGTAAGAAAACTAGGCTAGTCTTTCTTCTATTGATAATTTATGTCATGAGAAATGGAATAAACAGTATTGTTAAAGAGATGAACTGAATAAAAAGGAGTCTATAAGGTAAAGCACAGTAGCCAATACCACTGTCCTAGCATCCTGTTGAACTGGTTTAATAAAGCTACTACAAACAGAGCTACATAGCAAATACCAAAGAACCAGAGATAACTGCTTATGATGTTGGAATTCTTGCAAAATTCTCCAGTCTTTTTGAGCAGTTTATGATACCATGGTAACAGAAATGTTTCAATTAGCAGGATGACTTGAGAAAGAAGGAAAGGGTGAGTCTGAATCAACTGAAATATTTGTACTGAAATAACTTGAAATGTCTTTTTCTGATAATTTTACTCATACTAGTGAAAATCAATGAGACTGAGAATTGACAGTAGTGGCCTGAATCCAAAGAGTGCTTGTGTGTATTTCCAAACCAGAACACATTCTGATAATGACTGATAGATTTTATAAAAGGTAGAATTATATATCTTGACTTTTTTTTTTCCTAAAATATTACAGTGCATATATAGTTGTTGCCCTTACATAGCATACACTCATAATGCCCCACTCACTGCTAACTAAGGCTTGAAAGCAGAGTGCCAGCCAGACTTTATTAACTACAGATGGAAGGGTGTTATGAATCTGTCACACGTATCAAACTGTTGAAAAGAGCACTTTCCATTATTTCAACTATCTAGTTATATGGCATTTACACTTAATATGGTAGACTTAACAAACAATTGCTTTTGTGACTGATTATTATGTAAATTAAGACATTATTTTTAATTGTGATAGCTTTGAGGAAACAATTAAATGTTGCTGCCTAATCTGCCTTCTGCCTCACAGGTATTTCCCAGTAGAAATGATCATGAGAAATGTAAAGTTTTTAAATGATGTTATATGCAGGAAGCAGGAAGGCCCTTTAATTATGCCCTTAAGTACAGAATATTTGCTTAATTGCTTAGTAGCCCTTGTATCCTGAAAATTTAATTAAGTGATGATTAACTATTCATTATAATATTTTCCTGTTATTATTCACTACAAGCTGTACATTAACTTTTGAAGTCTTTATCATGTTTGGAATTAAGCAACCGCAATTCTCATAAACTGCAAAGACTGGTACTACAATAACTTATCTACTTGCCTTGCTCAGTTAATAATACCTGGTACATCAGGCAAATCAGAAAGACCCATGGAAAAAGGCTAGCAGCTTAAGCAGTGGCAGCTAATCCTGTGTTCTGCATTAGGCCTGTATTAGACAACATGCTTGTTTGTCTGACCCAACTGTTTCAGTCAGGAAAGCTATGATATGATACAACCTGCTCAAGACTGGATTCCAGAAGGGAATACATGGGTTTTAGAGCCTCTTAACCTCCATCTGAATGTGAATTTCCATAAAAAACAAAAACCAAACAACCAAACAACCAAAAAAACCCCCCCACACAAAAAAAACAACCAACCAACCAAAAACCAAACCAACCAACCAAAAAAACCAAACCAAACCAAAAAAATAAACCAAACAAACAAAAAACCAAACACCACCCCGCCCCCCCAACAAAACAAGCAAACAAACAAACCAGATGAAAAGATGGTGTTTTTTTAATGCAATACTGATGGGATCCTACTTCTTCAGATGTTGGAAACCAAGTTAGGCATCTACCTCTCTTCTAGAGTAATGCCAACCAACTTCTTGCTTCTCTGGAGATCATCTTGGTCATGGGAAGTGTGCCACTGTGAAGGAAGCTCTCCACATCTCTCTCTGAAGCTATGCTGCTCTCTACTGTGAATTCAAGGTCAATGATTGGCAGATAACTGAGTGATGAGAGGAGCTGAGCTGGGGGGATTTGAGATACAAACATAGGCCAAAAGATCTTGTCATTAGTTCATATTTGGAGGAGAAATTGGCATATTGCTTTTTTTGTTACCACTACATAAATTTGGAATTTTGCTCCAGGTCCCACCCTTGCTTTCTACCCCGATAAATTATAATGGCCATCTGGAGAGTGGAGGGTCGTGAAAAGGATTCCTCTCCCAGAATAATTTAATAATCTAGAAGAGGAAAGGTGAGTTTGACTCCATTTGTGTCCTACCCACTCCAAAAAAGCATTCGTTTCATTAGCTGATTTGCAGGAATCAAAAGAAGAAGGAAATACTTTTGTGGTGTCAAATAGCTGTGCTTGACTGGTCAGTTGATGCATTACTTGCTGCGATGATGCCACGTGCCAGGTTTTTTACAGCTAATGGACTCAGTTTCTGGGAATCAGAATATTGGAAAGTTGAGGTGTTTATAAGGATAGACAGAAACCAAATATGAGTTTTCAGTAGTCATTTAAATCCTTGAGGCCCTTTTTTAGACTTTATCTAGAGTGTATCTTTATCGCCCTTTTCCAGTAATAGGACATGAGAAGACCACATCTAGTGCAAGTCCTTGCTGGAGGAGGGAATCGTAGTGAAAAAGCCCAGCAAGGAGCTCTTCTAGGGGCTTTTTGAAGCCAGAAAGTGGCTTGGCTGTGCTGGGGGCTGGCTACTTGTGGGTAGGCTGCTGAGGTGGACAAGCACCACCTGGGACAGATCTGAGTAAGGCACAGCTGTGGTAATGGTGACTCACCAAGAGTCCCCTCATAAAAGGAGCCATTCAGGAGCTCTGAGCAAATAAGAGGTGAGTGGCATCACCTGGGTCACCAGAGCAGATGAATAGGGTACAGCAGTTTGCACCTGGCGGTGCTCACTTGAGGAGGGACCAGCTCCAGGGTGGTGAGTTTGCACTGAGAGGGGTAATCACAACACAAAAGGTCAGCAAAGGGCTCTTTTGGGAGCTGGGACAGTGGTTCGGTTGTGCTGTGGGCAAGAAGGTCATGGGTGAGAGTCTGAGGTCCTGTGGGTGGAGCCAGCACCACTGCTGGTCACCTCCACTCCCATAAAATGCTGCCCTAGGCAGTTTGCATGGCAGCTGGTGCGAGGTCAGGGTGCTGAAGTTCTGTGACAGTCAGTAATGCATTGCAACAGCTTGTCAGATGCAGGAAGGACACTGAAATCTTCTTGTGTGCAGTTGCAGGACCATTGTCTCATTGCAGTTACTGAGACACGGTGGGATAGCTTGCACAGCTGGAACACTGTCATGGACAGCTATGTACCGTTCAGGAAGGATAGGCCAGCAAGGTGGGGTGATGAAGTGGCTCTTATGTGAAAGAGCCACTGGAATGCACCAAGCTCTGCCTAGGAGAAGACAAAGAACTTGTTGAGAGTTTATGGGTAAGAATTAAGAGACAGGCTAACATGGGTGACACTGTTGTAGGTATTTACTACAGGGCACCTAATCAGGATAAGGCCTTTTACAGACAGCTGAAAGCAGCCTCACAATCACAGGCCTTGGTCCTAATGGGGAACTTCAACCACCCTGATGTTTGCTGGAAAGATAACACAGCTAGACATTCTCAGTCCAGGAGATTCCTTCAGAGCATTCAAGATAACTTTCTGATACAAGTAGTAGAAGAACCTACAAGGAGAAGTGCATTGCTGGATCTTGTATTAACAAACAAAGAAGGACTTGTTGGGGATGTGAAGGTTGGGAGGAAACCTTGGCTGTAGTGACCGTGATATGGTAGAGTTCAGTATCCAGTGGCTAAAGAAACAACTAGGATCAGAACCCTGGACTTCAGAAAAGCTAAGCGTAACCTCTTCAAGGATCTGCTTGATGGAATACCATGCGTCAGGGCTCTAGAAGGTAAGGGTGTCCATGAGAGTTGGTCAGTATTCAAACACTACTTAGTCCAAGCTCAAGATCAGTGCCACAAAAAATCAAGAAGAGGAGGCATGGATGCATAAGGGTCTTCTGAAAAAACTCGAAAGAAGGAAATTTACAAAATGTGGAAAACAAGACTGGTCACTTGGGAGGAATATAGGAATGTTGTCAGAGAATGCAGAGATGCAACAAGTAAAACTAAAGAATTGAATCAGACAAGGGTCATCAAAGACATGAAGAAAATTTTTTTTTTTAGTATATCAACAGAAAAAGGAACTCTAGGGAAAATGTGGGCCCACTGATGAATGAGGTGGGCACCCTAGCGGAGGAAGACACAGAGAAGGCAGAGTTAAATTCCTTCTTTGTTTTGGTCTTTACTGCTTAAACCAGCTCTCATGAACCACAGACCCTTGAGGTTAAGAAAAAAGGTCTGGAGAAAGGAAGGCTTTCCCTTGGTGGAGGAGGACCAGATTAGAGATTACTTAGCCAAACTGAACATCCATAAATCCATGGGCCCCAATGGGATGCACCTACAAGAGAGATGGCAGATGGTATTGCTGTGACACTCTCCATCACCTTTGAAAGGTCACGGAGAACAGGAGAGGTGCCTGAGGACTGGAGGAAGTCCAATGTCACTCCAGTCTTTAAAAAGGGCAAGAAGGATGACCCAGGAAACTACGGACAGGTTAGTCTCACCTCTGTCCCTGGAAAGATGATGGAACAAATCATTCTGGATGTTGTCTCAAAACATGTGGAAGAAATGTTTTGGGAGAGGTCAACATGAAATCACTAAGGGTAAATCATGCTTGACTAATCTGATAGCCTTTTATGATGTCATAACTCTCTGGTTAGATGAAGGAAGATCAGTTGATGTTGTCTACCTGGGCTTCAGTACAAGGCTTTTGACACCTTTTGTCTCCTGTAACATTCTCATTAGGAAATGCCTGAAGTGTGGTTTAAATGAGTGGACAGTGGGGTGGATTGGGAGTTGTTGAGTGACAGAGCTCTGAGGGTCATGATCAATGGTTCAGGGTTGAGTTGGAGGCCTGTAACCAGTGGTGTTCCCCAGGGGTCAGTACTGGGTCCGGTCTTATTTAACAGATTCATCGGTGACCTAGGCGAGGGGACAGAGTGTATCCTTAGCAACTTTGCTGATGATCCAAAACTGAGAGGTGTGACTGGCAGACCAGAGGGCTCTGCTGCCATCCACTGTAACCTGGACAGGCTGGAATGTTGGGCAGAGTGGAACGTAATGAGGTCCAACAAGTGCAAATGTGGAATCCTGCACCTGGGAAGAAACAACCCCATGCATCAGTGTAGGTTAGGGTTAGACCTGCTGGAAAGCAGCCCTGAGGATAAAGATCTTGGAGTCCTGTTAGACAAGAAGTTAACCATGAGCCAACAATGTGCCCTTGTGGCCAGAAAGGCCAATGGTATCCTGGGGTGCATTAAGAATAGTGTGGCCAGTAGGTAAAGGAAGGTCATCCTCCTCCTCTATCGTGGCCTCACCAGGGCAGATCTGTAATACTGTGTCCAGCCCTGGGCTCCTTGGTTTGAGACAGGGAACTACTGATTAGAGTCCAGCAGAGGGCAACAAAGGTGTCTGGGGGACTGGAGCATCTCTTTCATAAGAAAAGGTTGAGAGCACTGGGACTTTTTAGCCTGGAGAAGAGAAGACTGAGAGGAGACCTTATCAATGTGTATAAATATCTAAAGAGTGTATTCTATAATGATAGAGCTGGACTCTTTTCTGGGGTGACCAGGGACCACCAGTCTTTACTGTGAGGGTGACAAAGTACTGGATCAGGCTTCCCAGGAAGATTGTGGAGTCTCTGCTCTGGAGATACTCAAAACCCACCAAATGCAATCCTGTGTAATGTGCTCTAGGCAAACCTGCTTTGCTGGGGGATTGGAACAGATGATCTCTAGAGGTCAAGCTCCAATTATTCTGTGATACTCCTGAAAAATTCTGAATTTAAAAACTTTTGAGGACGTGACTTTGCAGTTTTAGTGCTGTTGCAATGTTGTATTCTGTATTTAAAAATTTGCATAGATGTTGAACCCAGAAAACTCTAGACATGGTGCTAAACTTGTATGTGAGGTAGACAAGTGAAATGAAAAGTGAAAGTGAGTCAAAACTTTTAAAAGGGTGAGCAGTGGAAACCAGTTCGTTCAGAAGCTTTCCTGTGAATTAATGAAGGAAAGGATTTTCTTCGGCAGAAAGCTTGGTTCTGAAAATCTTACTGAAGTTCTTATTTCTCATTCTTGTTTTGATGGACATATTATTAACAGTACCACCTGAACCTGCAGATTGCTTGATCTAAAATTGGTGGGAGGTTTCTTTTGGGAAATTTCATATTTGTCTCTTGAATAATTTTAAATGACAACTTTATTAGACAGAATTAACATGATAGAAAATTATATAACATTGTATGACTGATGGTATCAGTCATGAAGTTTAATACATAGTAGACTAAGCATATTACTTGCTCACACAATAAAAATATTTTGAGAATTTTTACTTAATATTTTTCTCCTAGTATTTATATATTAATAATTAAAATATTTAATATTAATATTTAATC
>JANHGN010018862.1:30546-40805 GCA_024605025.1 Megaceryle maxima | reverse complement strand
ACAGTAATGATATATCGTAGGAATGGATTACTTTGCAATTTATTTGCTCACATTTTGAAGGATTTGTTCTCCCGAACAGACATTTAGAACATTTGTTGACAGAGCATTGTTGTTTTTCTAGGCTTTGAAAGAGATCATTGTCCTGAACTCAAAGTTGTTTCAGTCAGAAAATTGAGTATGCTTTCAACTATTTTTTTATTTATCATTTTATTGCAAAACATTAGTTCTGAAGACTAATGATTCTCTATTTGCCTATGAGAGAGAGAAAAATTTGTATTTGTGTGGGAAAGGCATTTAATTTAATGGCACAAGTGAAAAGTCATTTAAAATTGTTTTCATCAGTCTACTTTTTGTCTCTCAGAAAAATTAAAACAAACATATTAATACTGAGAGAATGCATTTTCATAAATCAGGTTCTAGATACTGGGAAGAAACCTGTCATAGGAAAAGAACTTGGTGAAAATACTCCGTCAGATTTAAGTGTATAGTTTCACTTAACTACAAACCATTTTCTTCAGCAAAAATGGTACTTTTATATGCATGTATACATACGCATATATATATAATGCTAGTTGGCTACAAAATTAAATTAAATATGGTAAAGGTTAAACCTCTTGCTCATCTCACTATTTAGAACAAAAATATATGTATCAGTATATATGTTTTGCCTTCTTAATTACTCAATTGTAATTGTGATTGACTAGGTGTACATTACTATGACAGTCTAATTAATCTTCCTTCTTGATAGTTTTCCTACCCATTTTCTTGACTTCTCTGTATGTTTTATAAAAAAACAGTGAGAATATAGACAAAAGCATCCAACACCACAGCCTGCGCTACCATAGCTTATTAGTTTGAGACCAATCCAGCTGTATCTACATGACAGTAACCATCCTGTAATTATACTTTAAGTCGAAGTTTAGGTAACTATCATTAAACTATTGAGGGGGGAAAAAGGAGTAACTTACTGTAGTAACATCTTAACACTTAGACTCATCATCTCCCTAGGATCCTGGTGTTCAATTTCCCTGCCATTACACATAAATCTTCAGACTTCTAACATGAGAAACTTCAAAGCTACACCTAAGTAGAAGAAGTGTGACCAGAAGGAGGTGGTGACAGGACACCACAACACACCCATCCACCTGGCTAAAATCACTTACTCTCTAAAGGGGATGCCTATTTGGACCTGTTACTGGCCCATGCTGAGGAATTATTTGGGAAAGCAGTAGGTGTATGGGCCAAAGCTCCAAACCAGAGACCGTGTTGCTACTTCTACAGCCTGAGTCCATGTGTTGACATTGTGAAGTTGACATGTACAGACACAGCCTGATCATTTCCAGGACTATACTCTCTCAGGCAGGTATCAATTTGATTTAGGTTTCCAGATGTATACTGGGTATCTCAATTGCAATTTAGTACAAAGTGTTTGCAAATACCTGCTGTGCCTATCGACTACTGAAATGCCACAGGAGCACGTTTTAAGGTTTTCTCTGTTAGGAGAGTGGAGTATGTTGATTATATAATGTTCCATTTGGAAGAGAACCATTTTACTTAATTAATGTGTAACTGAATTTTAGGTCACTAACAAATTCAACATTTAACAAAATGTTTCTGTTTCCCCGGGATGCTTCTGACTTATCAGAAGAAAAAAACCCCACAAATAAAACAAAACAAAAAGTCCAGAGCTACAGTATCAGTCCCCTTCCTTTCTAGAGATATGATTTTAGAAAATTTTCATGAATCCAAGGCAATCTTTCATATGTTTGCTGTTATTTTCAACAATGGATTGATTTAATTTTTTATCCTAAATTCTTATGTCCTAAAGTTCATTTACTTACATGTTCAACATAAAAGTGTTCTGCAAAAAAACCCCAGTAAACAAAAGAAGTGATATGGTGCCGAGGGACATGATTTAGTGGTTACTTGGTAATGCTACGTTAACAGTTGGACTTCATGCTCTGATAAGTGTCTTCCAACCAAAATTATTCTACAGTTCTATATAACATTTTCCAAGCTTTGAGGAAGTAAGAATGGTAATAACTATGCATTTTATTTTTCATTATGTGTCATTATACAGCAAAAAATCTTTAATGAGTAGAAAGGATAAGTATCACATACTTTGTTTTTCTTGATCTGTGCTTGTTTGGTTTTGGAAATATAGCAAAAAAGAATTTACATGGCTATATTATTTCAAAAGCAACAGCTGAAAAGAGAATTACTACTGGGAAACCACTTCAAGTTAAGATTTTATTTAGTAGAAATTCTAGGCTTGGAATTTCTCAGTCTTATAGGAGGAGCTAAGTCATGAAATTTGTCCATTTATTTTTTGAAAGGATATATTTTGCTTACATTGTCCTCTTGATCACAGAGATATTCAAATACAACTGTGTAGTGCAAAGATATTAAAATACTAATTATGCTTATCAGAATTTTAGGAGGTAATCATATGGTAATGGGCGTGCCAGACTAGCTTTGAAATAACTAATAAAAGATATAAGTGACAGCTTTCCAAATGCTGCTTTAAGAAGGGTAAAGGAAAACTTTTTTCTTTTTGACCTTGATCTCTGTTAGTAGTGTCAAGGTGCTGCTTTGGAATATGATAACTGAAAGTACCCCAGTGCTTAGAAGTTATAAGCAGATGCAAATGGGGATAGATAAATGAGAGGATTACTGAGACCGTGGCTTTAGGTGTGGAAACTGATTTTTTTTTTTTAATAGTTTGTGGGTTGTTACAATGCCATTTTAATAATAATAGTATCTTATTACATGTAATATGATTTTTTATATGTAAATAGAATTTTATCATATTTTTATCTAAGGAAAATTCATGATTATGGATTTTCTTCTTTAACATTAACTCAGTTTCCCCAGGGAAGGTTTCTGCTATCCTGGGCTGCCCAGTAAGGCATAACATCCCTGCACCTTAAAGATGCACACATTCGCAAGGAAATCAATGAGGCAGTGAGGGAACACCAGTTTCCAATGTGGTGCTTACAGAAGAGAAAAGTGTTTTCATGAATTAATAACTCATTTTATAATAGTTACTTTTGAGCTGGATCAGAACACTTTTAGACTTAAGCAAAGGAGTATACATCACCCAAAAGATACCATCATAACAGCTCAAAGAGCAAGAAGTACATGAACTTTACAAGCTTGTGTGAGAGTCAATGAAAACTAATTTGCTGCAATGATATTTAAAATATTATTAATAAATAATTAATGATTAATCAATTAATAATTGAATCTGTGTTTACATCATTGCTAATTATTATGGGGAGGTTTGCCTTCTTGGTGTGTGCTGAATTACAATCTGAAGGTTCTGATTTGCTCTGGGAATTGCTTAGCTGGGAAAAGTTGCTCCTAGCAGCACTGCATTCCATCTTCCAAAATCCCTCTCAGTTATTTGTCTGCATCTACTCCTAGAACAGCTGGGTGGCTTGTGTGACAGCTTCTAAACTGTTGCAAATTACAATCTGGTCAATTACGGAAAACTGAAATTAAGGATTTGTTTACTTTAGAAAGTAGGGCTGTAAATTGGTTCATGAGCCACTGAGCCATCCCTATGTGAAAGACAAGGCTTTCAATAAGCAGCTGGAAACAAAGTTAGTTGAAAGTGAGAACCACTGGAACTACCACTGTTAAACCTTACTTACCTGTGGGACAACTCTTTAACACTGTCCCTGTAGTACTGCATGAATATAATCATGTGCACTCTGCGCTGTTGGAATTTTTGAACTCAATTGTTAAAAGAGGCTATAAAGAACCAGTTACCCGTACTTTATGATGGACAAAATCTGTGAGACAATCAGTTATTGTCTCCCTTTTTATTTTGGCTTGTTCAAAGTTAAAAAGCAAACAATAAACCAAAGCTAAATAAAAATAACAATCTGGCCCTGTTTAATGTGATTCCTTTAATAAAACACTGGCCCCTCTCCTAGTTGTAGATATTTTATGGTATAATTACAATATCTACTCTATGTAATTAGTATACTAGGAATAATTACTAGTATTAAAAATTTGTATCAGCGTGGATCTCTGTCTACTTCAGAGATCTACTTCAGAGGTCTACTACCCATCAACCAAACAAGATGAATATACAGCTTCTTATTACACCAGCCGTAAGAACATTTTGTTAAAATACAAAAGAATTTGTCATTCAAGCAGGGTAGGTTTAGCTTGCTGGATTAAAATGACATTCAATCTAAACCATTTGATTTTAGCTTTTGGCATTTTCTAAATATTTTTCTTTTAAATTAATTTTACCTTTATTTCCAAAAGAAATATTTGCTTAGATGAAAGAATTGATTTTTTTGCAGCCAAAGTTATTTGCAAATTTGGCACAAACTTATGTTTCATCTTGAATATCCCAAAATATCATATTTTTACACTATTTTTCAGGGCAAGATTTTTCTTTAGCTGTAATGATATATCCCGCAGTTCTGTACTGAAAATGAAATATATTCTTAGTTTGGAATTAAATGTCTTTATTGTTTCACTAGTTAATAGAGCTAGCAATGCAGTTCTGCATTCAAGGTCACAGTAAGATTATGCCTCCTAGTGCTTTAAATGTGTAAAAATTTAATGGCCTGAAGAATTTAGTCTTGGTTACTGATTTTATTTATGTGTAAATTCAAGATCACTTAAGTGGAAAGCTAGCTGTAAACAAAACCTTCATAGCTGGAAATATGTTTTAAAGTATACTGTAAAAATACCTCTTATTTAAGTGACTATGAGGAAAAGATTTTTCCTTTCACACTAAGAAAAGCTACAAAGTTATTTGAACTTACACTTTTGAAGAAAAAAGTGGTGAGATCTTGATGTACATTTTAGAATGTAAAATATTGAGTTGTGAATGTCAGGTAATGCAGGTGGCATATTGTGTTGAATAATGACAACAAAGGGAATTTCATTCATCTTTATAATCTCATGCTTCAGGGAATAAACAGATCAGTGCTTTGATCAATAAGTAATATATAATTCATCCAGCATTACACAGTTGAACATATGTATTTTGACTTTTTTTTTCTCTTCTTAGTCTTAAGGTGGAACTGACTAAAAACCATTCAGTGCTTTTACATAATTCAGTAGTACATGACTGTAGGTTCACATCCTCAGCCAGCCAGTGTCCCCAAGAGCATGGAGCCAAGCTGCTTCCTTTAAACAGATCTCTCCTTTTGAAATTAAGCATTTATGGCATACAGACATTTTTGTGTGAACATTCAGGAGGACTAAGATTAGGTTCGATCAAAAAAATATGTACCCTACTTCCTATGTTAAAAAGCTTGATTTTCAATCCCCAAATGCATATTTAAATACAGTCTTTCAGCAGGCAATATTCAACTACAAAAAAAAAGGGTTCTGAAACCTTGGAAATAGCTATGCAATATAATTATTAACACATGATTAACTGACTTGACTTAATTGTATGAACTACCTAAAAACATAAAGTTTTAGCTAATGTGCTTCTAGAGTAATACTCTAATACTTCTAGAGTAATATTGTGTGTCTGCTTTGTCATATGGGCAACCACTGTAGAAAACGTACAATTGTTTTCATTTGCGATTTTAGTAACTGTCTGAATCCTTGGTGTTTTCAACTCCACAGAGACTCTTTTCATTTAGAAATTGGCACATTATTTTGCATAGAGAAGAAAACAAATACAATGGAATCCTGAAGTAGACAGAGATCCACGCTGATACAAATTTTTAATACTAGTAATTATTCCTAGTATACTAATTACATAGAGTAGATATTGTGATTATACCATAAAGCCACTAGCTTTAAAAAAGAACATTTTTATCATATTGTCTGAAAATTCTCCCTCCACACATTGTTCAGTGAGATGTAATACTTCATACTGAATGAGCTCCAGATAGATTGACATAAGATCCATGCAGCAGTGTGGTAACCATAATTATTGAACTTGGTCAAAAGTCTGTTTATCTGTGGTAATTTAGGTGTTATCTGTAATAACTTTTTTTCTATGTGACTGTAAGCTGTCATCAAACAGGGCAATTTTCTTCCATTGCCTTGAATCTGGGTGTTCTTGATGAGATAATTCTCTGATCTGTCTCACCACAAAGTTATACCACAGGTAATGTTAGCACAAATACGGCTGGAAGGTGAAGACCTTTTCCATCAGCAAACTACTTCTCTGATGCTTTTGACTATTAATGGAACTGAATTTTAAGCTCTGCCTAAGAGAAGGGATATTTTTCCACAGGGATATCGCTGTAGTCATAGGATTCAAGTGCTGTTCATTGCATACTGTGGTAGCATCTTCTCTGTTTTTCATGCTAGAGCTGTCTTTTCCTAGATATGCATTTATATATTCCCATTGACCAAAACAGTTTTCTTCTCCCATAATGAGGCAGAATATCCTTTCCCCAAATTACATCTATTTTTTTTCCTGGTACTGTTGTCTTTCAGTGAACCTTTGATCAACTACCTGAAGGGATGTTATAGTCAAGTGGGTGTTGGTCTCTTCTCCCAGGTAACGAGTGATAGGAAAAGAAGAAATGGGCTTAAGTTGTGCCAGGGGAGGTTTAGGGTGGATATTAGGACACTTTTTTTTTACTGAGAGAGTGGTTAGGTATCAGAATAGGCTGCCCAGGGAGGTGCTGGAATCACCATCCCTGGAGGTGTTTAAAAAACATCTAGATGTGGCACTTCAGGACATGGTTTAATGGTCCTTATAATATTTAGTAGATGGTTTGACCTGATGATCTTGAAGGTCACTTCCAACCTTTATGTTTCTATGAAAATGAAACCAGATAAACTATGTCTTATCTTCAGGAGGGGAGGATTTCCCTCTGTGTATTTACTCTTGAAACTAGCAAAAAAAAAAAGCAAATAAATATAATCAGTATTGTTTTGTAAATACTCGAGATACATATCTAACATAACAACAAAGTGTTTGTGGTCATTAGGACTCTGCAGTTTAATGAACAGTTTGTTTAATATTCACATGTCCTTCTGAGAGAATAGGACTGATCTGAACAAATTCTAAGTGAGATTATTGTGAATAGTGTGATGCTACTAGGTAAGAAGGATAACTGATTACAATACAGATGAACTATCCATTCTCTGTACCAAGAGGTGTATGAGGTTCAGATGGCTTATACAGAGAATTCAAAGGTGAGAAAAGCATATTGTTAGGCTCATGCTCAAAAAGAACTCACTTGTATATCCCATATAATGTGGCTATATTCATATCTGGTATATTCATATCATTTACTGGAGAGACACTGTCCATGTTTTTAACTGGAAATATACACCTAACAGTAAGATCAAGAAGCCTTTGCCTCATGATTTCTGTCTGCCTTGTAAAGAGTGCAAGCAGAGCTCTGCTACAGAAACATGGACCTGAAATGAGCTCCAGTAGTAACAGCAGCTCTAGACTCTAGAAGAAGTGCTGCCAGAGCTTTACAGCCTTTGTCATCATCACCAGTCCATGCACACAAATGGATCTGGATCAGGGAACAGACTACATGCTGCCTGAAAAAGCTTTGTTTTCCTACAAATGTCCATCAAAAAAATGGATGTCTAGTAATGTTCTGTAGAAGATACACAGTTTTGCTGCACATAGCACAGAATCTCTGGAGGCTGTTAGAAGGAGCTCAATATATCCCCTGATATGCACAGTCATTTCAAAAGCTTGATCAAATTCTAAAAGCATATGAAAATATATTAAGTTTGTTCTTTATTCACCTATTCTAGAAATCTATGCCAAAATGTATTGGTGAAATGGAACTGTTGCACAGAAATACTTTGTTTTATTTGGTTAAATGCATCAGTGAGGTGGAGCATGTTATGTCAGGTGTTGTCAGTAGCAGTGGGACTGAAAAGAATATCTATATGATTCAGTGTGTAAAAGTTTCTTCAAAGTTATCTGCTCATTTATGCTCATTATTGCCTGTTTCATATCTTTTTGTGAGGTGCTTCAATGAAGACACATGGACTCCGTAAGTTATTGTTGGGATGAGATTGCTGAATGAAAAACATCACCTTGAGCGGCTCACAAATGGCTATCAAACCACTCCTATAAGCTAATATTTTCTTTCTTCTATCTGAGAAACTGTAATGTTCATGCAGATTATTGTGAACCTAGTTTAACTACTAATGAATTTATTGTTTCCTTCTTACATCAGTAGGTGCAAAAAATGGAGAGAAAGAGATGTAGTTCTGCTTTATGGAAATACCCAGATTTTATTACTCTCTATTTTCATTAAGATTTCAGACAAGGTCTGCAAATAGTTCTTGGGCTCAGCACAGTACTATGTAATGAAGCAGAAATGTCCACTGGAGTACAAAAAGCAAAATAAAGAGTAATTGCTTTCTAAGATCTTTGAAATTAGTGTGACAGGCATTAAGTCTGCATGCTAGAAAGCATGGTTTTCATGTTCACTGTTATTCCTACTGGTTTGTGAATGGCTGGGTAAGTAATCTGCATTAATGGAATCAGTCATTCTTCATCCTTTCTATTCCCAGGGACCCTGAGTAGCAGGCCTAGATAAACTCTTGACCTCCAGGCAAAGCAAAACACTCAGCTGAGTCAGAAGAGTAACAGCAAAGTGCAGTATGAGAACAATCAAGGATGTATTGTCCATTAGCTATAACTTTTAAAGCTCTAGTGCACTCAACTTGCAGTAATGAAAAAAAGAAGGTTGTTTTTGTTGGTTTTATTCCTAATTGTAACAACCTCTATCTTGACAGTGATGCTTTGCCTGATTGGTTCCATTATGTCTAGTACTGTGTGGCTGAATACTCTCATCTGCATAATGCTGTGATGGAGTATAATTAGTAAAACGCTATTTTGAGTCTGAAGTAGCTTTCTGTTGCCCTACCCATCTCAAAACTATTGTCTTATTAAGCAGTTGAAAATGATATTGTGTCTTCAGTCAGCAGTTCAACTTCTGTTATATTTGTGAGCTAGAATACAGTGAATTAAAGTAGCATATTGAAATACTTTCCTAAACGCTCTTTTAATACAGCCATCCCAGAGAGCATAGTCTCCTAAATAGCTCAGAGAGAGCAGTTTACATTTGCAACTATAAACAGCTGCAGCTGACTGAAACACCATTCAAGTTCTTGTTGCACATGTACATCCTCAAGGACCTTACAAGAACAATCTGTTAGCTGACATTAGTTACTCTGTAGCCATTATTAGACTATTTCATCAGACCAAGGCTGGTTGCATGATCTTGCTGTCAGATCAAGTAATCACCTGGCTTTCATAAATTCATTCCCATTTCATTCATAACAAGCTGCTATAATCTTTATTGTGCCCTATGGGTTAGGGAATGCTCAGGATGTCCTGTTCTCAGCCCCTGTGCCTCAACAGCAGATGCTTGTGGTGTATCATATGTAATGGATATAGATACGATGCAACTGAATAGGTAAACAAGAACTCAAATAAGGGTATCACACTTGAAATACTGCACTGATATAAATATAACATCTTTCTAGAACTAGCACTTCTGATAACCTTCTCGGGAAAATAAGGATCAGGTGTCTTTATCTGATTACTGTAAATAACCTACAGGCATCCCAGTTAAGCAAATTACTATCCCAATTAAGCAGCAGTTCTTGCTGATAAGTGCCATTAGGTTTAATTCCATTCCTTGGAAAAATGTCCTTATTAAGGCTTTTTCTCAATTTAGTGGTATGTAATATAATAGTTACTAAAAAAAAAAAAAGTGATGTTTGAAGCAGAAATGAGAAAGGGAAGTTGAATAAATTTGCAGTATGAGCATAGGTTTGTAGGAAATGCATCCCAGCAAGCTCTGAAGAAACGTCACAATTGCTTCAGTTAGTGCTTGTATCTCACAGAGAATAAAAAAGTAAGTCCTATGAAATGTGGGGTTTTTTCTTTCCTTTAAGATAGTATTGGTTTATTATAAAAAAATAAAATGCTCAATCATAGAGAAGGATTTAGACGATGGTTAGAAACTGGGGAGAAATAAAAATATCAGCTATTTGAAACTTTTCGTAGGGGCACATCCTAAGAGAGATTTCTTGTAGCTGAGATGGAATTTCTTGTTGAAATAAGATAGTTATTGCTAGGCTATGCAGACAGAATGTTTGACCTGGTGAAAATGTGGAAAGCAAGAAAACAAGTTCAGCTGAATATTTGAGTTACAGCAAAGCTGGATCTCCTGTTCACTCAATAGGACCTGTTTATTATATTGTTTTACACTAATGTATAACAGAGGGAAGAGGGAATGGGTGGGGAATGACTTATCCAGGAAAATTTA